>JAXDDX010000112.1:1570000-1640166 GCA_034670405.1 Hoplostethus atlanticus | reverse complement strand
CCTCGCGGCTGCCTGTGCCTGTTACGCACCGTGCTGAGTAGCTTCGTGAAATAGCTGGGTTGATTTTTACTGCTGTTGCTGGGTCAGATGTTGCAGTCGGATTTGCTCCATTGACAGACATGTAATTTAGATTGCAACACATTGAGAAACAGTATTTAAGGTAATTGCTGTGCACGCAATAGATTAAATCCACTCGCTGCGTAATTACGCACAAATGTTAACTCCTTCTTGTGGTGCAATGGGCGCCGATCATCTCAGACATTTCTTGTCACTTTTAAATAAATGATGAACATTTCTCTCGAGAACGTCTCCATCCACAGTAAAATGACCATGCCGTTGTTGTGCTTCCACCAGGAAACTCCTCTCCCCCGGGAGCTGCTGGAGCGACTGTCCCGCAGCGAGATCCGCAGCATCAGCGACCTCCAGCGGCTGCTAGAGATAGACTCCGTAGGTAAAAGCGCTTCATTGTAATATCGCCTCTCTCACCCTTACAAGCTGGATTACTGAGGCCGTGCAAATAAACCTGTTCAGATACTCCAGTTCATATGACGTGCGAGGTTGTATAAGCACCATATTGCCCAAATACCTACTCAGTCAAGGTAAATGCATCGCAGCTGTACCCAAATGTATGTGACTTGTCAAAGTAACAGCAATGATAGCATCACATTTTAACTCCCCTTCCCATTTCATTCATAGTGACCTGAAAGAACCACAAGTGATTTAGGTAGATCAGCGCACCTGCTCCAAGAGTGAGGCTTAATTTGGCTTGGCCACGCGGTTCCTGGTTGACAAACCTCAGCCACGCCACCAGAGGCTTGCACGCCCGGGCTGTTATTCCCTCCCCACACCGCGCCTTAAAAGACATTGAAGTGAGGTATTAGTCGGATGTGGTTCAGTGCACAGTAAGAGGATGCTGTCTTCTCCTCTCGTTTCTTGAACGCCTCACCGGATGTTGCCAGGAGACCGGCGGACCCGTCCTGCTCCTCACAACCTGTCAGCGTTAGCTTTAAAGGTTGCTTTGTGCTTATTAGCCACCAGGACGGGCAAAGGCCTAGCCAGGAAGGAGGCCTACAAACAGGTTGACTCCCTAGCTTATTTACCTCAGTAGTAAATCACAGCTGATTGAATTAGCGAGGCGACGCGGGAGGAAACAGGTGCGGCATAAAAACAGGCTTTATTGCATTTGTGCCTCGAGTCAGACTATAAATTCCACCCATTCCATCTTTTCTGTTCTCAACTTCTTGTTGCCTGTGAAAAAATAGTTGATTCATTTTTCATGTCTTGCTGCTCTGAGTGGTGCCACCATTAATCCTGGCATCATTGAGATGCAAATGTCGAGTGTGACGGCTCCCCGGCTCGGCGGGGGTCAAGTGGCTCGCTTCATTATGCTGTTGTCATGCTGGCCATTATTGGTTTGAGAGCAGGGCTGGAAGGCTGCTGTGTTGCTATGTATAATTCATGCTCAAATTCCTGCATGTCAGGGGGAGAGAGAGGGAGAGAGAGACAGAGGGAGATGGGGGGGGCGGGACTTTGTTGTGTTTCAGAAGGACATTGTGTACGCAGGCGTGTGTGCGTGACTGCATGCACACACACACACACACACACGGCAATGAGTTCCTGCATGTAGGTGAGAGTGACACACACACACACACACACACACACACACACACACACAGAGAAGTTCCAAACAGTGTGAGGGTTTGGAATTTATAATCAATTTAAAACAGTCCTGCCCAGACATCATTTACACACATTTCCGGGAAAAACACACACACACACACACACACACACACACTCTTAGCACAGTATTGCATGTGAACAAGTGTGTGGATATCCTGCGGTTTGGCAGTGGTAAGTGTTGAAACGGTTTGATGATCACTCTGGAAACAACACACCGACTGTGACAGCATCTTGATACACACGGAGGCGGGGCCAAGTGGAACCAGCCAATGGGCACAGTGTCGCCCCTCCCTTGTTGACGTGTTTTTAAATCATCAATGAACCAGAGCTAAACAGTCATAGTGGACTGGTAGCATCACTAGCGAATTAGCTGTACCCTGGAAGTACCCAGATGGACTGAGTGTATCTATAGGGTTGTTTATGTTGTCTAAATACTAAATACTATTAATACTACTACTAATACTAAGTTTACTAGACTAAACTAACTAATGCTGTTCCTTTAGGAAGAGTCAGGAGCACAGAGGGGTTGAATAGACATTCACACAATCACATGCAGGCAAGCATACACAGTCACTCACTCACACACACACACACACACACACACACACACACACACACACACACACCGATCTAAAATCTAAAGCCGCTCACTTTGACCTCACTTGAAGTGTTCACTCTCAAAGTATTCTCAATTCAGTAAACAGCATCTTTTCTGCTTCAGTTGTTCCTTGGATGCAGTGTGTGTGTGTGTGTGTGTGTGTGTGTGTGTGTGTGTGTGTGTGTGTCCTCTGTGCTCCTGTACCCCTGATGAGTGGCAGCTGCACTGAGATAGACCAAAGTTATAGACAACCAGTGTAGTGCAAAATGTGCAAGTAGGAAAGAATCGAAATTGCCACTTTCGTTGGACTGCACCAGTAGAAGTAGACAGTAGAAGTAACACATATTTCCGTGTCCCCACTGACCAAAACGGTGAGCTGTGACTCCATATGATTTTTATTTTATTTTTTCAGGATATATGAATTGATTAATCATTTGATGATGCCTGGAAACAGCAGATATGTACTGGTGCTGATCGTAACCATAACCAGTGGGTATCTGTCTGAGTGTGTACATTTGATGCAAAGAGCTGAGAATGTTTCATGAAGAGTTTTCTTTTCAGTGTGTGTGTGTGTGTGTGTGTGACGTCTGTGTGTGTGTGTTGTTTTGTCTCCGTCCAGACAATGAGGTGATGGAGGAGACCAAACACGGCTACCACAAGGACGTCTCCCACAGCTACCCAGACCTGAAGAGAGCACACACACACACCAGACACAGGAGGAGCACTGGTGAGGCGCACACACACACACACACACACACACACACACACACAGATTATTGATGCTTTACTTCACAATGGCCTTATTCCCTGTGTATTAACTTATTGAAAGGTGTTGATGGTACTAGTATAGTACTAGTTAACCGGTTTAGACCACCACTTTGTGCAGAGCAGCGTAATAGGCCACCAATCAACAGCCTGTTTGATACTGAACCATTTGTTTTTCTCTGATTTGATTGGCTCACAGACAGAAAGAGTGCAGGGACAAAGACTGTATATATATATGAGGTGTTCAAATGAATACATTGATTTTACTGGTGTACTTTACTCTGCATAATGTACTTATAAGGGTGTAACAAGGCAAAGTACAAAGTATACAAACATAATGTATTTTATTTTTTATTGAGTACTCACGTTATTGTTCACACAGCTTGATACTCTTGAATAACGGCGTTGTAAAGTCAATTCTTACCGAAACCTTCACTCCCATTCCAGTGGTGGAAGAGGCCTTGCCGGCGGTGTGTAAGGTGCGGACGGTGATCTACGAGATCCCCAGGAGCCAGGTGGATCCCACCTCGGCCAACTTCATCATCTGGCCCCCCTGTGTGGAGGTGAAGCGCTGCACCGGATGCTGCAACACCAGCAACATGCGCTGCCAGCCGGCCCGCAAGCACCACCGCACCGTCAAGGTACACTCCTAATAAGAAGGGTTCCTCTGTACAAGATGGTAAATGGACTGCATTTATATAGCGCTTTTATCCAAAGCGCTTTACAGTATATGCCTCTCATTCACCCATTCACACTCACACACCGATGGCAGTGAGCTACCATGCAAGGTGCTGGCCTGACCATCGGGAGCAATTTGGGGTTCAGTGTCTTGCCCAAGGACACTTCGACATGTGGACTGGAGGAGCCGGGGATCGAACCTACGATCGTCTGATTAGAGGACGACCCGCTCTACCTCCTGAGCCACAGCCGCCCCATGATGATCCCTGTGGACAAACTGGGACGTTGCAGCAGCAAATAGTAACCGGATACAGCAAAGAAAAATAGAAAAAGGGGCTACCTGGTGGCTCAGTGGTCTAATGCGCATGCCACATAACAGTGACGTCCTGGGTTCGAATCCGGCCCGGGACCCATGTCACATGTCATCCCTCCTCTCTCACCCGATCTTTCCTGTCTCTCTCTACTGACTGTCAAATAAAAGCGAAATCTAAAAACATCACAATAAATGCAATATATAGTCCAGGCATGACCATACATACTGCACTCAAGTGTCCTTGAGCAAGACACTGAATCCCTCGTTGTTCTGTAGCTGACCCTGACCTTTGACCTCCCAGTCGAGGGGCCAAGAGAAAGATGAATTTCTGCTATAGAGTACCGCAGACACATTCAAGTACATCTATGTACACTAGGGAATGTTTGCAGAGTGGTTGCCGTTGGTTACGGCAGCCAGGCCCCCATGTTGGAGGAGTGACAACATAAGGAGAGGTTTTAGCGTTACTGTCTCTTCCTTCCTGACAAAACTGTTTGAAAATACCATAGATGGGGTGAAAGGGTCTTTACTTTTGTTGTCACTTCCAACATGTTGGCATGTCCTCACTGCTAATCACTCCAAATATCTGGAAAAGGGATCCGTTATTGTCTCTGGGTCGTACACCAGTCCTGGATATACACACTTGAAAACTACTGAATGCTCTTGTATACACACATGGACATTTGACACAGACAGACACTCATTACTGAAGGTATACAGTGTACACTTGCCAAAAACAGTTACTCCTCACAGCTTAACTTGTGTGTGTGTGTGTGTGTGTGTGTGTGTGTGTGTTTGTTTGTTTGAGTGTCTGGCAGTGGGCTAGTCCAGGAACATAATAGCTTCCTTTTGATCTCTGCCAGCGCTGGCAATAAGACTCAGTAACCCCACTGGTTCACATCACACCCTGCCAACTGGGAGCTGCTCAGGGTGTGTGTGTGTGTGTGTGTGTGTGTGTGTGTGTGTGTGTAGCTTGGTACTGATATATTAGTTGTATATATATATATATATATATTTCTAGTTGTAGTAGTAGTTGTATAGCACTAATGTAAAAGAGTTTAGTTCTATACATAAAAGCATAAAAACAAGGGACAGAAAAATATATAAAAAGGGGATAAAAACATTCAGAAAGTGGTACTATACTACTACTGATACTACTATGACTATAACTACTACTGATACTACTATGACTATAACTACTACTGATACTACTATGATAATAACTACTACTGATACTACTATGACTATAACTACTACTGATACTACTATGACTATAACTACTACTGATACTACTATGATAATAACTACTACTGATACTACTATGACTATAACTACTACTGATACTACTATGACTATAACTACTACTGATACTACTATGATAATAACTACTACTGATACTACTATGACGATAACTACTACTGATACTACTATGATAATAACTACTACTGATACTACTATGACGATAACTACTACTGATACTACTATGATAATAACTACTACTGATACTACTATGACGATAACTACTACTGATACTACTATGACGATAACTACTACTGATACTACTATGATAATAACTACTACTGATACTACTATGACTATAACTACTACTGATACTACTATGATAATAACTACTACTGATACTACTATGATAATAACTACTACTGATACTACTATGACGATAACTACTACTGATACTACTATGATAATAACTACTACTGATACTACTATGACGATAACTACTACTGATACTACTATGATAATAACTACTACTGATACTACTATGACTATAACTACTACTGATACTACTATGACGATAACTACTACTGATACTACTATGATAATAACTACTACTGATACTACTATGACGATAACTACTACTGATACTACTATGATAATAACTACTACTGATACTACTATGACGATAACTACTACTGATACTACTATGATAATAACTACTACTGATACTACTATGACGATAACTACTACTGATACTACTATGACTATAACTACTACTGATACTACTATGACGATAACTACTACTGATACTACTATGATGATATGATGACTACTACTACCAGTACTAATACTACTAGTAACAATGATACTGATAATAATAATGATTTCATGAGTAGACCAGTATCTACAAACAGACCAGTATCTAGAAGTGCTTTACTAGGCAATGTATAGTAAAACTAGATTTAAAAAAATTGGGAGCAGCGATAAAAAAAAGCAGGTCAGTAAAGTGTTTTAAGAAGTGATTTCAATGCTGATACCGAAAGAAGCTGGAGAATATGAGCAGAGGGAGAGGAGAGAAGGGATGGAGGGATGAGAGGAGGGAAGAATGGACAAATGACATGGGATTAAATGTGTGTCGCTGAAGGTGGAGAGGGAGAAAGAAAAGGAGGAGGAGGAGGGGAAGGAGGAGGAGGAGGAGGAGGAGGAGGAGGAGGAGGGCGAGTTTGATTCTGTGTGCTTCGGCCTTCTGATACCCAATCTGAGATGAAAGGTCCTTTGTCTGCCAGAGAGGAAATCAAAAGTAAAGTCTACCGTATATCCTGGGATCGAGCGCTCAGAGGCTAAACGGTTACGAGTGCGGGACACACACACACACGCACGCACGCACACACACACACACACACACACACACACACACACACTCACCCAGGGGGGATGTTCAACAGTTTGTGATATCATAGAGGTGAGGTTAAGATTGTGTGACCGTGTGTGTGAGAAAGACAAAGAGAGAAAGAATAGAGTGTGTGTGTGTGTGTGTGTGTGTGTGTGTGTGTGTGTGTGTGTGTGTGTGTGTGTGTGCACCCATCTGTCTCCAGTATCCTGGACAGTTGTTATTGAATGGCTCCAGGACCGGTCTTCTGAGATTCACGCTCTGCTAATCTCCGTCACAAGTTCCACTTCAGACGCTCCACTGTTCCTGTTCTGGCGTCCAGGAGGGAAACAGTCTGCACACTTTACATGGGGAGGAAATATTGAGCCGTGATGGTGAGGGGACAGTTCAGTTTGAGTTTCTGTAGGTGGCGCTCTTTTCATTGTCTGTTCAGCCACGGTGGCCATCGCTATCGAAATTCATCAGATGATTGTCTCCTGTCATGACTCATAACTGTAACAGGTGTCACTTATTAAAAAGTCTTATGTTGGAGTGAACCATGACATGTTCTAGTAACTCTGAGATCGCTGAAACCCGTCGCCTGATTGGTGCTCGTCACCTCGGCTGACCCCCCCCGGAGAGCCGCTGAGCTGCTGTTGCTCCACCTGCAGCTCAGCAGCTCAACTCCTGCTGCCTCGGACTCTGTTCAGACTTGAAACGCAGAGGCTTGCGCAATCAGTCCTGGAGCTCTACCGCCTTGGCTCAGTGTGTGTGTGTGTGTGTGTGTGTGTGTGTGTGTGTGTGAGAGAGAGAGAGAGAGAGCGAGCAAGTGGCAGAGAGAGGCGTTCCTCATCTGTTTCAATAACCAGGAACAGACATGCAGTATTGTGCAGATCTAGAAAGATGCTTGTTAACAGCTAGCATCTCTGTCCGTGAACCAGGCTGAGCAGGTGAATCAGGTGACAGCTGTGATTCCTGATGGGTTTCACCTGTTGAATCCACTTCAGTGACGAAGAGGAGATGAGATGAAGGAGAGGAGACGTTAAAGAGGGTTTTAGTCCTCTAGACAGTCATGGTCCAACTCAACAGTAGGAAGGAGGAACTAATATTTTGGATAGTCAGTGGGCCCAATGGGAATGAACCCCCCCCCCCCCCCCCCCCCCCCCCCTCACCCTGGCAGTGTTAGTGCCTTGCTCTGCACACTACACAGGAGCAGACACAACTGTGTGTTTGTACAGAAAGACATTGTTGTCATTAACTAGTAGAAGAGCATCTTGTCTGTATAACATGCTGAGTGCTGTCCTGTGCTTTGATTACAGGAAGTCATTTCAAGGGGTTTGACCCATATGGGTTTTTGAAGAGCGATACCCATATCAATATTTCCTTTGGATTGAAGCCGCCGATAGCTGATATTTTGTGCCGATATTCAATATTTTTTTAAATTTTGCTGAGAACATTTGCCAGGGAAATGACAAAAGGATTCACTGGTCCCACCCGCATTTTATTCCTGGAAGACTGGAAAAGCTTTGTTCTCTCTGTTTCCTCCCGTCTCTGTGTCTCATCCTCTCTCTCTCTCTCTCTCTCTCTCTCTCTCTCTCTCTCTCTCCAGGTGGCCAAGGTGGAGTACGTGCGGAGGCGTCCCAAGCTGAGGGAGGTGCAGGTGAAGCTGGAGGAGCATCTGGAATGCACGTGCACCAACAAACGCCACATCAGCCAACACTCAGACACAGACAACGGTGAGCGGACCTGTGTGTGTGTGTGTGTGTGTGTGTGTGTGTGTGTGTGTGTGTGTGTGTGTGTGTGTGTGTGTAAACCCATTTGCTCCTGTCTCAATGTGTCTCCCCACACCGACAGGAGCTGATAACAGATCTGAGGTATTTATTGCCTTTTCCTCTCCACTTAAACGATACCTCCCTGAGGGCGACTCTGCAGCCAAGTGTAGGAAGAAGGATCGTAATAAAAAGCAAACCTTCCCTTTATTCTCACTCCAACATGTGGTAAAGCCATCGTGAATACGAGATGATTTGTTAGCCTGTAATTGAAAGGTCACAGGTTTGATCCCCACGACAGCCAATGGGTGTCGCATTAGTAGCATTGTGAAGGTGGAGTCAGAAACCAGAAGGCAGCGTGGATCATCTAGACGAACGGAAGCCAGAAAGTTAAAGAAAGTTACGACATGGTGGTGCAGCTATTAGAAACGCTGCCTCGTCTTCACTTTCGCTTTCTCCCAACAGGCATCAGGTGAAGAGAGAGATGGACGGATGGAGGAGAGGAGGAGAGAAAGAAGAGGACGGCCCGTAGCAGGAAGTGACGACAAGCACCTTTTTGCCTCTACCATCTCCACCTCCACCTCCCATCCAGCTGCTCCGGGGGGGCGGCGGCTAAATGCCTGAATCCTTTCACCTGATAACTTCATGACCGGCGTTTCCCAGGAGCGTTTGGAGGATAAGATTCACTCTTCAAACGCTGGGTGCCGCCATGTTGCATCACGTTTTTGACCAGTGACCTTTGCGGCATTTGACTGGGAAGGGAAAAGAGGATACTCGCGTCACATCAACCGAACTCCTTTTTACCAACAGGAAGAAAACTGAGAAACAAACGAACAACAAAGAGTCTGACAGTTTGTTTGCAGTGGCTGCGATTTAGATGACAGACGGTTTGTGAAAAATGCCGCTGGCAGAAGCAAGATGGATTCTGGGATACTGGAGGACCAGGGTGTTGTGGTGTCTTGTTCCCACTCCAGAGGATAAACCGCTCAGCGACTCGGGATTATAAACCGGGTGGAATCCTTTGAGGTTTTCCATCTGTGGACAATGACTGGGATTAGGTTTTGTATTCCAAGATTTACTCTTCCTCTCGTACAGAAAAGCACACACACGCACACACACGCACACGCACACGCACACACACACGTATATCCTCTTATTTTTATAACCTGGTTTTCTATCGCTGACTATTTCTATTTCTGGCATGTTATCCACATAAAGGATGGAGAGAATCGTCTGTACATGTTACTGATACTAATAAAGTATTTATACATACGCCGGGCTGGTGATTGGTAAACTGCTCTGCAACAACGGGTTTGTAGGGGTATGTGTGTGTGTGTGTGTGTGTGTGTGTGTGTGTGTGTGTGTGTGTGTGTGTGTGTGTGTGTGTTTCTCTGAGATTATCTGCAGGATCATGATACTGAACCTAAAACTCCTGTGAACTTGTAACTGAGAATGACCTCTACTTCCACTCTCTCACACACACACACACACACACACACACACACACACACGTACACAACAGTTAAATAGAGAAAGTGTAAGGAGTGAAAGACAAATACACTGTTAAAGGAAAAATCCACCCTACTTAAAAACAAATCCACTTAAAAACAATAGCTGTTAAAAAAACCTACCATTGTAGTTTGGTGTCTTTTTCTCATTCCCACGGAGAACTGGCCAGACGTACACAACGTGACGAGAGATGTCGAAATATTTCCAGTCCAGCAGCAATTACAGTTTAATAATAAATTCAACTATCTAACTATCTAAATCCATCGTGGAAGAGGAAGAGATTGTTGCTTTTTGAGTAAGAGGTGCGACTCTCGTGCCGCTATCATGGCCGTTCTCTCCACCTACAATGGAAATGTAGGAAATCACTAACTGAAGCAGAGGTAGACGAGGCAGGTTGAGGGGAAGTGAGTACAGTGAGTAAATAACAACACTTGATCACAAACACAGCGGAGTAACCCAGGTGATTCAACTTGAGGAAGGTCAGTGTTTTCAGAGGTGACCTCATCCCACTACCGCTCTAAACACAGAGCCTTCAGCTGTGTAATGGGGAGCTCTCTCTCTCTCTTTATTTTCCTCTCTTTCTGTGTCTCTCTCTCACAGACAGACGTACACACCTTTTTTATGTACCACCACGTAAATCACATACAATGATACAGTAGTGGTATGTTCTAAGGGGATGTCCTTGTTTCACTGGGAGGAGGAGTTAGTGGATGCTCCTCTCCAGAATGACCTGCAATGAGTGCAATGGTAGAATAACATTAAATTCCTAGATCGCCAACAATAGAAGCAACTGATAATAAGGATCATTTAATAGAAATATTCCTGATGTATGTTAGAGAAGTGATAGGAAGAAAAGGGCATTTTAGTAGTTTACCTGAGGCTCTAAGTGAAATAGTAGAATAAGATTTATTTTTATTACAAGCAACCAATAGTAAACCCTGCAAATTGAAATCCTCCATGCCCAGACAATAGATGCAATGAAATATTCCAACATGAACAACAACTACAGCTCTAATCGAGATCAGGACCATAACTGCAATGAAAATATTTCTTATACAACAACTTGACTGGTTTGGGAAGAGCAGCCAATTAACAGCCGGTGAAATAGAGAGGAGATTGTACAGTTTGTTTTTTGGCGGTGACGCCGTGAAGTTATTCCCATCCTCATCCAAAACCCGAAGCCGCAGGAGCCAAGCCTCATACCCATGATGCCATTCCAAACCCAACTGGCAACTCTCAACCTGCTGTCTAAACTATCAGGCTGCGGCTGCAGGCAGCCTGCGCCGCTCTCAAACAGCTCTTTATGTTTTATATGTCAAACGCTAATTGGGGCATGATTGAACAGCCGTGACGACGTTAGCATCGCGGCTAGCTGCATTCGCAACAAACAGAGGACGGAACAAATGTTTGACGGTTGCGGTGGTGAGAAAGGAGGCGGGGCAGACGGCCGGGGTGACTTCATGCTAGCTTGAGGTCGCGTTGTGTAACTTACTTTGCCAAGCGCATTGCTCCTGGAGGACCTGGTGTAAACCATGTGTAGACATTGGCCAATACGGTGACCAGAGTGGCTACTTGGTGTAAATACATTAACTTCATAATTGAGTGGGGCTGCACAAGCTGCACAAAGGGAACACTGTGCACGAAGCTGTGGGACTTTAAAAAAGCCTTTTGCTTCCAATCCGTCAAATCCGCCGCGCCGACTCTGAGGTTTCAGAGGCGTAGACATGCTACGGTTTCATCTGTTGTTTTCTCAGTACGGAGGACGGTCGCTGTGGATGAGGGCTTCAGTTAAATGCCCAAAATATAAATGCATGAAAGAGACAGTATCATGTGGCTATAACAGACTGAAACCCAGACGATTGTGAAAGAGGGAACAAAGAGAAAGAGAAAGAAAGAGAGAGGGCAGGGAGGGACAGATGGGGATAAGATTGTGTGTAATAGGGTCTGAAAGGTGAGAGGGAGGAAATGAAAACAGAGGAGATGGAGTACAACCACAGAGAGGAGTGAGAGTGTGTGTGTGTGTGTGTGTGTGTGTGTGTGTGTGTGTGTGTGTGTGTGTGTGAGAGAGAGAGAGACAGTGTGTGAAAGTGTGTCTGTGTGTGTGTGTGAGAGAGAGAGAGAATGAAAGTGGGTTGGTGTGTGTGAAAGACAGAGCGAGAGGAAACTCCATCTCTCTAAAGCTCTGCTAAGCAGATTAACAACATGCCGGCTAAAACGGTGAACGCTCCGCAGGTCAAGTCCAACCTGATATACTCTGATGCAAGTTGAACTCGCCCCCCCGGCCACAGATTCATGACCTCAGCCGTTGAGAGGGTGAAATAAAATCTGATTCTGGGTCAGCGGGTTTTTTCCTGGACAAACACCTCTAGGCCCCGTGGCTCCTGTCCTCTGACATTGGTTCACTGTAGTGGGAGCGCACACACACAAGCACACACACACACACACACACACACACACACACACACACTTCCTCTCTTTCTCTCTCAACTTTCAATTCCATTCACCGTTGACTTATTGTCATGAAATACAAAAGTACTTCAACAAACCACAGATTATGAACAGATTCAGTTGGTAACCATGACGATGTGACATTGACAACAACAAATGCTTCAATAATTTCATCTTAATCGATCACTGTATCTCTGCTTCTCTTGCCGCTCCTCCCTCT
Source organism: Hoplostethus atlanticus (assembly GCA_034670405.1). Taxonomy (NCBI): domain Eukaryota; kingdom Metazoa; phylum Chordata; class Actinopteri; order Trachichthyiformes; family Trachichthyidae; genus Hoplostethus; species Hoplostethus atlanticus. The sequence goes on along the minus strand of JAXDDX010000112.1, from coordinate 1,627,584 downwards.
ATCGACTTCATCTCCCACAAGGCACCCTGTTTCCACGCCACCACCTGAAATGAATACAGCTTCATTCACACAATAGCTCCATTTCACTGTCATCCCTTCGACTGTCTACCAGCTAACACAGAAACGTCTATTTCAAGCCCCTGAGCTTTAAGGAACACCGCCATGCCTTACAAGGTCATGAGATGGTGAAAATGAAAACTATATCCAGTTGGGATCAAATACAGGAACTCTTAACAAGTCACAACAGATTCTTCTTTCTTTAAGGTCTGGGATCAGGAATGTCAGCAAACCCTGTCCGGCATGTTCATCAGATGGACAGACAGACGGACAGAGAGACAGACTGAGAGACAGACTGAGAGACAGACAGACAGACAGACAGATAGACAGACAGAGAGACAGAGAGACAGACAGAGAGACAGACAGACAGACAGAGAGACAGACAGAGAGACAGAGAGACAGACAGAGAGACAGACAGACAGACAGATAGATAGATAGATAGATAGACAGATAGATAGATAGATAGATAGATAGACAGATAGATAGATAGATAGACAGATAGATAGATAGATAGATAGATAGATAGATAGATAGATAGATAGATAGACAGATAGATAGATAGATAGATAGATAGATAGATAGATAGATAGATAGATAGACAGATAGATAGATAGATAGATAGATAGATAGATAGATAGATAGATAGATAGATAGATAGATAGATAGATAGATAGACAGATAGATAGATAGATAGACAGATAGATAGATAGATAGATAGATAGATAGATAGATAGATAGATAGATAGACAGATAGATAGATAGATAGATAGATAGACAGATAGATAGATAGATAGATAGATAGACAGATAGATAGATAGATAGATAGATAGATAGATAGACAGATAGATAGATAGATAGATAGATAGACAGATAGATAGATAGATAGATAGATAGATAGATAGATAGATAGATAGATAGATAGATAGATAGATAGATAGATAGATAGACAGATAGATAGATAGATAGATAGATAGATAGATAGATAGATAGATAGACAGATAGATAGATAGATAGATAGATAGATAGATAGATAGATAGATAGATAGATAGATAGATAGATAGATATAGATAGATAGATAGATAGATAGATAGATAGATAGATAGATAGATAGATAGATAGACAGATAGATAGATAGATAGATAGATAGATAGATAGATAGATAGATAGACAGATAGATAGATAGATAGACAGATAGATAGATAGATAGACAGATAGATAGATAGATAGACAGATAGATAGATAGATAGATAGATAGATAGATAGATAGATAGATAGATAGATAGATAGATAGATAGACAGATAGATAGATAGATAGATAGATAGATAGATAGATAGATAGATAGATAGATAGATAGATAGATAGATAGATAGATAGATAGATAGACAGATAGATAGATAGATAGATAGATAGATAGATAGATAGATAGATAGATAGATAGATAGATAGATAGATAGACAGATAGATAGATAGATAGATAGATAGATAGATAGATAGATAGATAGATAGATAGACAGATAGATAGATAGATAGACAGATAGATAGATAGATAGATAGACAGATAGATAGATAGATAGATAGATAGATAGATAGACAGATAGACAGATAGATAGATAGATAGATAGATAGATAGATAGACAGATAGATAGATAGATAGATAGATAGATAGATAGACAGATAGATAGATAGATAGATAGATAGACAGATAGATAGATAGATAGATAGATAGATAGATAGACAGATAGATAGATAGATAGATAGACAGATAGACAGATAGATAGATAGATAGATAGATAGATAGATAGATAGACAGATAGACAGATAGATAGATAGATAGATAGATAGATAGATAGACAGATAGATAGATAGATAGACAGACAGATAGATAGATAGATAGATAGATAGATAGATAGATAGATAGATAGATAGATAGATAGATAGACAGATAGATAGATAGATAGATAGATAGATAGATAGATAGATAGATAGATAGATAGATAGATAGATAGATAGATAGATAGACAGATAGACAGATAGATAGATAGATAGATAGATAGATAGATAGATAGATAGACAGATAGATAGATAGACAGACAGATAGATAGATAGATAGACAGATAGACAGATAGACATCCTGCTTTGGAACAGTGGATTGCTTGAGGGGCAGGAGAGCAAGGTTAAAAAAAGTAAAATAAAATAAAATAAGAGTAAAAAAAAATACATAAATAAAGAGTAAAACAAAATAAATTAAATTAAAATAAATAAAGGTACAACAGGGAAAAATAATGGTGTAGAACTTGATATGGTAACACAAAGAAGAACTCCTCAACTCTTAGATTCCCAGCTTGACATTACTGGTATCAACACCAACTCTCACCGGTTCAGAAACCATTGTGACATCATGAATGACTTCAAAGAACCGGTATCATCATGTGTGTCATTCACTACTATGGCCCTGATTCATGAATCCAGGTAGTCAGTTCACTTGAGGTCAAGGAGTGTGAGGCAGTATGGGACAGGCCTGGAGGACTAGCTGACATTAATGCAGGAATCTGTTTTCATACTGCATGCTCCTTCAGTCCAACTGTTGTCTACCATCTTTGTATGAAATGAAGACCAGCTCTCCACTCGGGTTCACAGCGCTGCGATACCCTCCAGGTTCACAGTTGGGCAACTCTCCGCTTCCGATGTTGGACGCTGGCACGTGGTTTCGTGCGGCAGGGCATGACAACATGTTCTCGCTGTAACCGAGCGTAACAAATCCATTTCTACATGTTGGTCGAAGCATTTCCTCTGTTTGTGTATCTCCTGCTTCCTGTTTTCCTCCCTGGGGCCTTCAGGTAAACCGTCTTACATTAGAGAGTGCCAGTCTGTCCTCAAAACACACACACACACACACACACACACACACACACACACACCTCCCTAAGCCAAAGGCGCTGCTTGTGCAAGCAGTCCTCTGTTTCAAAAGAAAGCATATGATAGCAGATATCCACTCTATTGTACATGAAAATGAAGAGGAAGCCTCTAATTATGGGCTTTAAAGGCTCCTCAGCATCAACAAGATGACTTTGTGTTTGTTCTGCCTGTGAAAGACCAGGAAGAGGGCAGGAGACAGAGATCATAACGGCAAACATCTAAAAGATGGCTGGAGGGAGAAGGGCATACGTTGAGCCTCCTTTTGGATTTGTTGGCATAATGTTGAAACACTAGCCTTTTTACTGATGTTGTGTTTAAATGTCAGAGAAAGAGAGGTTAAAGAGAGAGAGAGAGAGGTAGAGAAAAAAGAGAGAGGGGGAAGAAAAAAGATAGAGAGAAGGAAGAGACAAAGAATAAAGAGAGAGGGAAAAAGAAGGCGATGGGGGCATTGATGTCTCTTTCTCACCATATAGTTTGTTTCGTCCGACACAGAATGACATTGATCCACTGTTTACTTTTTTCAGTTGTTCTGATTTGCTGTCACACTGCTGCAAACCAAACAAGCTACAATTTGTAAACGAACGCCAAGCCAATGTCTTTTCCCTTATTGGTCAGGAATTTGGTGTGTGAAAAGATAAACAAACCTACTTAAGGGATTTACACACTGAAAATCATGGAGCCTTTGCGTTGCAATCACACTGATGGCAGAATGGTTGTCACAGGTAGACTGAATCGATACATACGTTCCAAAGAAGCCACCTCCGATCACCAAAGAAGGCTGGAAATCATGCGACGCTATCATAACCTGTTCACCTGTTAGCCGACCAAAGGTGTTAAGGTGTACAACGTTGCATGCAACTCTCAACGCACCCAGTTGGTTAGGCTTTAGGGCGTTGCAGTTCTCGGTCACGCTGTAGCCTCGGGGGCTGTAGGGGGCAATCGCTGCCTGATCACTATCAAATACCCCCCACACATCTCCTACTCCGCTATCTGCTATTTAACTTAAGTACAGCTTTTTAAAGTCATACACCCAATTCACACACACACACACACACACAGAGTCACGGGGAAAAAGCCTTCCTGCTGTCATCCACTCCCCTCACCCAACAAAACAACACCACCCCCCTCGTGTTCGTTGGCGTCTCCATCCCCTGCAGCTCTGCCATTGTCTTTGGCCTGGCCGGGCAAAAGGCCTGCCGCTGCCGCTGAGCGTTTGCAGCGAGACAAAGAGAGTCACGGCGGTGATAGCTGAGCAGGGAAACAGGAGGGGGCTCGGCATGCGGCGGCTAAGTGCTTTTTGATGGACTCACAGCAGTCACTTAAACAGCTGGGGCGGCGGGGGGTGGGGGGTGGGTGTTGAATCGATGTATGTATGTGCATGTGCGTGCATCTAAATCTATGATGTCACATGGTACAGCACACTAACACTTCACAGCACTAAGTCACATTACACGAAATAACTTGGCCGCCACAGTTCGGACCGAACGAGCCGCCCAGCGCTGCGACTTCCTGCTAACCTATTTGCTGGCGGCCGTGCGGGGGGATTAAGCCCTGATGCCTCGTGGAGCTGTAAGTCTGTCAGTCATAGTTATTTTTATGTCAGTCTAGCATGTCCTCTCTCTTTAATCCCTCTGCCGTTGAGTTCTCATTTACCACAAAGCCATTAGGAGTCACAGTGAAGCTAAAGAGAGGCTGGGAAGAGCAGCGGCATGACAGACAACGTTTAAAGATACAATATGGATTTTCACCCACCATTAAAATGTTTTGTTTATTTTATTTTCTGACTTTTAGATGGAAAATCAGTTTATTTAGAAGATTCTTAGCGTATTTATAACTCAAAATATAGATGTATTTGGTGTAACAATCATGTAACACTCGTTAGTGATCACGTGCTGTGGCCACTTGTATTCAGATAATACACACACATATAGTATTACAGGAAATGTGATACTTTATTTATCACTGTAGGGAAATTCTCTTTTCATTCACCCCCCCTCCACAGGCAGGGTAGAGCCCAGGGTCAGCCACAGGGTAGAAGGGATTCAGTGTCTTGCTCGAGGACACTTCAGCAGAGCAGATGTTTGAAGGACTGCCTCTCCACCCACTAAAGGTCAGACTACAAGACCGTTCAAATCTTTCCCAACGACGGCAGAACGGACTGAACGACTGGCCTGGGAGGCTCTTCACACCAGGCGATGGGACGAGAATGAAGACGAGCGATCATCTTCCCATTTCCCAACAGTTCACTGACCGTTTGCAATTACAAAATAGGTAACTGCTTTCACTTAATTTGGATGATTGGATGGTTGATGCCTTTTTATACCAGTTTATAAGAGATGTATCCCTCCGAATAAAATTGTATAGAAATGTAGGAATGTAGAACAAGTGGATTTGAGAATCTCTACTGGTGTAATCTACTGGTGGGAGTTGTGGGGCAACTGTGTTTCAACAGGGGGTGCCATATTGCAAGATACTACAGATACAGATTGGCACTTTAAAGGATTAAATTGTAAAAAAAAAAAGAAAAAAGGTATACTGTTAAATAAAAGCAAAGAGTGGATTCCCTCTCATAAAATACATAAAATCCATTTGCTGCTGTAACAGTGGGATTAGCTGGAGACAAGTTTGCATGCGGGTAGGAATCAGGTCAGTCTATGAACCGAGGGAGGCTCAAGAGATGATGACACAGGGAATTATGGGTTAGAAGGAGACACAAAGTGGAGAAGAAACATCACAAATGAAACGTTTGCTGTTCTCTGACATCATCAGCAACGTCTTGAGTTCACGTGCAAGTTCAGTGTTCAATCCTTTCTGTACATGTAATATCATTTTATCAACCAAACAACAGATTTACCTACTATCATTCAAAAAGCAGCACCGTGCTCTCAATCGTTTAAGGATAAGCACCACTTGTTTTTCTCATTTTGGGACAAAATCATTCCTCATGATGTCTTCCAGAAAGTGCTGCTTTTTCACTTCAGAGATGAATTCATTTGATTCAGACTGGTCATTCTGAGTAGATACTAAAACAAGATTCTGTCAGGAGAGAGAAAAGGGAGAAGACATCAATAGGCTGAAAGAGGAAAAGAGGATCCATGGAGAGGCAGATAGAGGCAGAGGTATACGAGAGCACTGGGGCAACAGTAAATCTGGTTTTATTACTTGAATGAGCATTCAGAGATTATGAGTATGCTTCAGTGAATGGGCAGGCATACTTTCTCAGGAGAGAGAGCTTAAGACCATTCCACAGACTGATGGTTTGATGGGTTTCATCCCAATAACAGGCTAGTTAATCATTTTTCTTTTTTTCCCCATTTAATCTTTATTAAACCGGGTTAGTCCCATTTAGATCAAGCATCTCTTCTTCAAAGGAGACCAAGACGGCAGCAGTACTTTCATTTACAGACAGATCTTACTCATGAAGTCATTCGTGAATAACCACAGTAAAGAATGTGAAAAGCGCCACGGGAGGAACAGTGAGATGTCCTGCAACGAGAACCATTGTGTTTTGACATGCAACCGACATAAAAGAAATAAATGACCGTCACATGGCCAAAGCGAGTAAATGTGCTTCATTCATGTCTGCATAAAGGGGCCTGACTCCTGGAGTCAAAGCCGAGCAGTGACCCGTCAAAAAGCCCACAATGCCTTGTCCATTTATTACCCATAAACCATCCCTTTCCCCTCTTCTGGGCGTGGAGGACAAAGGGCATCGTCTACACTATTAAAAGGATGTGTCGTTTTCAACATCTGTGTTCCCAGTTTGGGGCAATATGCATTTGTGGAACTTTTCAACATAACAAGATGTTAATAAGATTTGTTGGGTCAAGATTTGTTGTTATTAACATCTAGTGTGTTGAAAAATAACAGACACTTTTGAAAATAGAGTGTATCATCTGCCTTTAAATCCAGTTTAGGCCCAATCAATCCCTTCTCTACAAAATGATATTTCCAATTTCCAATGATATTTCTTGATTAAGTAACTCTTACAAAATGTTTGCTAGCTCAGATGAAAACCGTTGGTTGTTGTTTAGGGAGGGCGGAGTGAATTTCCAACCCAGTCCAGGAATTCAAACTGGCAACCTTCCAGTCACTCTCCTGCTTCTCTAATCTTTAGGCTACTGCAATAGCAGACGGTCTTTCTTTTCTTTTCAGTGCCAGGGTTAAAGTAGTGACCTCTTGGAAGGGAAAAAAGAAAGAAAGAAAGAAAGAAAGAAAGAAAGAAAGAAAGAAAGAAAGTGAGGAGAAAGAAATACATAAAATAAAGTTAAACCTTGTCCTGCTGCTTGTGATGGGAGTCAGCATCATGCAACTCCTATGTGTGTGTGTGTGTGTGTGTGTGTGTGTGTGTGTGTGTGTGTGTGTGTGCGCGCGCGCGCGCGTGCAAGGAAAAACGTTTAAAGTTTCACTAGGAGAGATTTGTAGGCAGAAATATACCTGTGTTATCAGCCTCAATCACAAAGTGGGGCTGCACCAGAGAGAGCAGGACATAAAGCCCAGTTGGCTCCTGAGATTCTCAGTCTCATGCATGAATCTCCACCAACGTTAAGGCGTCAGAGAGGTTTCAGTGCTTTTCAATCAGCTGCCTGTATTCTATTTCTTCGGTTCCACCTTAAAATCCAAGGGCTGGTCGCTGCCTATCGGAACGCTGCACTGTTGCCATGGCGCCAACACTCAAAGCTACAGACAGCGCTGCTCACTGACAGAAGTAGTAAGTATAGCTAGCTAATGTAAACAACACAAACAAACTTCTATATCATTTTTTTGGCAGACGTACCAGCACTGCCACCACCTCTGGGTAAGGAGCCGTCCTCCAAAACGTACAAAGAAAATGTAACTGAGTAATGTAAGAAAATGTGTGCGTGCATATAATTTTAGAGCATGATCTGCCTTGTTAAACCTGTATATGATATTATCTATACTGGGCTAGTAACAAGTTGTCCGGGCTAGTAGAATTTTCACTCTACTAGCTCAGTGGGCTAAGGCCTAAAACCCTTGAGCTCCATCCCCGATCGAGACCCTGATTTTGTTCTCAGGTATGGACTCTTCTCCACCCACAGGAAGTGATGCACCGAAACTTGAGAACGAAACACAAACTGACTCACCAACGTCAGATCTTTTCCTCTCTCGTCCCTTTGGTTTCCTTTGGTTTAAAGCATCCCGACCGGCTGCGTCGGTAAACATGCAGTTTACTGACGTCATGTTAAATGGTAAATGGACTGTACTTATATAGCGCTTTTCTAGTCTTTTCCAACCACTCAAAGCGCTTCACACTACATTCACATTCACCCCATTCACACACATTCATACACTGATGGCAGGGCGCTACCATGTAAGGTGCCAACCTGCACATCAGGGGAATCTAACCATTCATACACATTCACACACCGAAGGCGCAGCTTCGGGAGCAATTTGGGGTTCAGTGTCTTGCCCAAGGACACTTCGACATGCGGACTGGAGGAGCCTGGGATCGAACCGCCGATCTTCTGATTAGCGGACGACCCGCTCTACCCCCTGAGCCACAGCCGCCCGTTACAGGATTTCTGGGTATTTCAAACACTTACCTCTCGCTGCCATTCGGGGCCGTCAGTGTGTGAAGTTGCCGAGTGCAGCTTTAGGTAAGAAATGGAAGTGGATGAGAGTTGAAAACATGGAGTGGGAGAAGACACAGAACGAGAGACAGAGGCAGAGAGAGACACAAGTGATTTCTTACCAAAGTGAAAGCCACAGGCCGCCGACTCAATCAGTCAGCCTGTTTTCCCCAAAAGAAGCAGACAGCTGCTCCCCAGCCTCCCAGTGAGCTGGACACTTAATAAGACGGAGACAAAATGATCTGAGGTGATTCACTGGTCTTTCTTCTACTTCCACATTGGGACTCCTCTGCTGACCTTTGACTCACAACCTCTTGACCCCGGCTTTGTCCAGCCGTCAGGTGCCAGCTTGCCTTCCACAGGGGACGAGATTCCATCAAGATGCTCTCACCCAAGGGGGTTCGGTATTGTCTTACTCGGACAAAGGAGGACCACCAATCACATCACCCAGGTCCAGTGGCGTAGGTTTCGTTTGAACATTGAGGGGGGGGGGGGCGCATTAAGCGGGGGGTCTGGCGGTCCTCCCCCAGGAAATTTAGAGCGTCAAAACACTTCATTTCCTGCATTCTGGGGAATTTTTATGCACCAATTTGTGCCTTTTCTGCATCAATTTATGGTGGAAATGTCTTTATTTATGTAAAGGAAAACACAAAAAACATATACCAGGTGACAATTCAAAATATAATCAGATCTGGATGTCCCACCAAAATAAACTTTCATATATTGTGTATACGCTGCTTGCCCAAACTCGGCATCTATTGCACGCCCAACCGTCCTGGTAGGGGGATCTCTCTCTGAGTAGCCCCTCCCAAGGTTTCTCCCAATTTTCCCAATGAGGGTTTGTGGGAGTTTTTCCTTGTCCTCTCTGAGGGTCTAAGGCTGGGGGATGTCGTGTACTAACCATTTATTATTTTCACATGTTGGGCACTGTGAAGCCCTTAGAGACTGTAACGGTGATTAAGGGCTATACAAATAAATGTGATTTGATTTGATTTGATTTAATGAATATAATGCAGTAAGGCTGTCAGGCGTTCTGTATTGCTTTCAAATATTTATTCTCCTGTAGATCAACGTTTCTCATCTAATATTATCCCTGCTGAGTCAACACACATATAGGTATGATTTACTCTTCGGTCCTCTTTTGTGTCTTTCATGTTTTTATTGGGGGGGACAAATGCATGTGTCCCCTGCGTCCCCCTCAAAATCCACGCCTATGCCCAGGTCCATTCCCTATGAACAGCAGCGCACGCATACATGCACACACACGCAGATGCATATGTGCAGGGATGCAGGCGCATGCATCCACACAAACACACATAGTGCACATATACAGTATATACACACACACACGCACATGGACTTATTCTACAGATGGTTTTTGTCGTTCTGCCCTCTCCCTGCTCCCATCAAAATTCACTTCGCTGACATGGTTGCCAGGGAATTTCAGACATGCTTTGGACAAAGTCATCAAAACACTGAGAGGAAAATATGAAATCTTTCCGCCTCCCTTTGATTCTGAACATCTTGTGGAAACCTTGTCAGCTACTCCTCTGTCAAGGGGGCTGCAACTGCATGTAACTGAGATCAAAGCGGTATCTCTGTCGGAGATTTCATCCTTTATGAATATGTTGCTCTCTTTGTGGGTTCCACCACAAATTGTGATTTTTGGCTTTTCTCTCTTGCCCACTGGCTTTGATATGGGAGGATGCTTGTCCTCCTCAACAGCAATTCATATCATACATCTCCCTCCTCCTCCTCGCTCCTTTCTTTCCCCCTCCTTCTTTCATCGTGATACATAATAACAGCATAAAAACTTCAATCCAGCAGTTGAGTCGAAATCTCCGACTTCAAAAACAAAAGATATCCATCTTGGCAGCAGTGAATTTATGTCTTGTTTTCATATTGGCAAAGTCACAGTGCACTTTCTCTCTCTCTCGCTTTGTTCTTTGCCCCCCTCGCTCCTCTCTCTCTCTCTCTCTCTCTCTCTCTCTCTCGACCCTGTCCTTTTCTTCCCCGTGGAGAGCCCAATATGTGGGATCAAACGGCGAGGAAGTGAGGAGCAAAGTGTCTCTCTGTCTCCTAAGCCTGGGGAGGATTAGGACCAGGAGACTTCTGAGGCACAGTCATAAAGTATGGCCTTGCCTGCGGGGCACCGAGAGAGTCATGGTGAGGGGGAGCGCAAAGAGAGAGAGGAGATAGGGGTGATCGAGAGAGAGACGGGTGAAGAGAAAGACAGGAACAGACAGGGACAGAGAAGGGAGAGAGACAGGTAGGGGGGCATCAGAGAATGTGAGAGAGACAGGCAAGGGAAGAGTCAAGATTCACCTCTTGAGAGGAAGAGACGACAGATTCACAACCCACTGCTGAAATGGACAGAGAACACTGAAAAAGTCAAATCTATAGTTCACGGTCCTCTTGCACTGTCCTTTTACATTAGAAGGGTTTGTTGAAGGTAGATGATGAGCTAAAGAAAGACCTACTGTATACCCTATATCAGCCTACACACACTCAACATTCAATCACTCTTCAAGCAGCATGGCATACCGTCTGGACTGTCGAGGAGATAGAGTGAGTGTCCAGCAGTGCACTGGACATGTGCACCATGAGGTACTGTACTTATACTGTACTTATATAGGACGAGGTGCATGGACATTGACATCACTGTTGAGGCTGAAAATGCTGCAGTGTGCAGAACATATTAATAGTTTTGGAGGCTTTAAGCATTTGGGTCCTGGACATCAATAAGCTAAATGGATGGATCACATTTGTATTGGTGCATTTGTGCCCAGAGAATGATAATGATAGAAACAGAAAAGTTAAAAAAAAAACAAAAGTAAGACAGAAGTAAAGAGAAAAGTGATGGTGATGAAAAAAATACCAGAGAGAAAGAGACCGAAGACGAGGGGAGAAGACATTCTCTGGAGATGACAGGTCAATTTATGGAAGGATTTGCTGGTATGTCCAGTGGTCTGTGTGAGTGAAGGGTGATGCCGGGTTATAACTGAGTCTCGTCATGCAGGCAGACACCGCCGTGCCTGGCACACTGAGTCCTGCACAGATGTGAACCCGGGATCATCCTTCATTCCCCCTCTCCTTCTCCTCTGCACCTCAAAGCGGTAGGCTGGCCTAGAGGTAGAGAGGCAAACCAATAACTGGTTTGATCCCCGTCATGGACAGGATGTTTTATTCCAGCTGTGAGCTGGAAGGTGACTGGTGTTACATCTATCATCATAGTCGAAGCATCTACCTGCAGGGGCCCTACAGGCACTACAATCCTCTGCTCTGACCTCTTTGAAGAAAAGAATGTGGAAGTAATGTTGGTGTATGTGGAAAGATAAATTCCAGTTACCATAAATTGGCCATTAAAGTCATCTCAATATAATCTTAATATACTTCATCTCCACCTCTCCATCATGTCATGACGTCTTTTCGTCTATTGACCTCCTGTCATCCTTGACATTCACTCCACTCATGATCCTCGATCTCTTGATCTTCATCTCAGTTTCTTTCTCATCCCCTCTCCACCTCTTCATTTTCAAACATATGTTGCCATTTAAGGGATATCTTGACATTTTGACTTTATAAAGGTTATTTTTCGTACTAGAGCACTTGTCACATTAAGGAAAAAGTTTTTACATTCATTCCTCAGTCATGGCTTGTAAGCACTGTTGGAGTTCCCATCTAATAACCAGCATCAGCAGGTTACTCCCAAATTTCTGGCATTTGGCTGACAATGAGCCTAGTTCATTATGAAATAAATAATACTAAATAATACTATTTCCAATTTGTTTTAATTTGGCTGCAGACATCCAGCAATTTTTATGTCAGCAAGTTTTATGTCAACATTCCTTGAGAGTGGCTAGGCCATATGAGTCGCTGGGTTTCAGGGGAGATCTGTGCATTGTCAACATACTGTAGCAATAGAAGGAAATATTGCAAAACAGGTTGGGGCCTTAAATTGAACCTTGAGGAACTCCGCAGGTAATATGTGCTGAAGAAGAAGAGGAGACAGAGAATGTTCTTTGTGAGAGGTGAGAGCTGAACCAATTAAGTGTTGTTTCTTTCATGCCAACACAGAATTTGATGGTGGTCAATTAAAATTGTGTGGCCGGCATTGTCAAAGGCTGCAGGAAGATCTAAAGGGATTAAAATTGAACTTTCACCCGAATCTGTAGCTAAAAAAAGGTTGTTGGTAACTTCAAGTCTCTTCACGTCTCTGTATTGTGCATTGGAATTGCTCAAAAAAAAATTTTTGATTCACAAAAGCTAGCTGGCTTGAAACAGCTTTCTTTAAGACCTTAGATAGAAATGGAGGCTTGGAGAGAGGAGAGAGGCCTATAGTTGGTGGGATTTAAAGGATCTAGGCTTGGGGGTGGGGTGGGGTTGGCTTATGTGCTCAATCTTTCTGGTAAAAAATGCTAACACAATTCTCTGGGAGGGGCTGATGATTTAGATCACTAGACCTGGAACCAAATGCTTTCTAATATTTGCTCATGAGGTCTTTCAATAGGTTATGAAAGACTTTCCATTGTCGTTCAGCTCTCCTTCATTCGGCCTTCTTAGCGTCCCTTCATCTTCTCACTCTATCTAACCATCCCCTACCCTAGACCCATCTTTCTATCGCATTTTCACACTTGGTCAAATAGGAGGAATTGTGGGTAGGCAGACAAGCTGGAATCAAGACAAAGCGTGAAGTATGAGTTGAATTTGACTGGGGGGAAAATGTTGTCACACCAACACATACCCGCCTACTTGACAACCTCTTTCTTTTCTTTCCTTTTCTTCTGGTGAGCCGTGAGGAGGCTTAAACGATAGCAACATAAGTCAAGTATGCAATTACAGCTTCACCTGTTGACAAAACAACTCACAGAGAAAGTAACATCCTGCCAAGTTCTGTGTCTTCAGCCGTGTTCGCCCTCCCACCTTCCTCCCATCTTTCAACCCTCTCTCTAACTCCCTCGCTAATGGAGCCTCTTTGGATTTGAGACGTGAAGTGGAGGGGGGAGGAAACTTTAGTGAACTTGTCAAAATCAGAAGCTTCTCTCAAAGTTAAAAAAGAGCCTTGGTGGTCTCTGGTGAGGGGGGGGGTGGGGGTGGAGAAGACAGTAACACATGACACACACCTTATACCTTGGTGTGATTTCTATAGGGTGTCTCTCGGGTTTTAAAATAATTTTTGTTCACTTTTGTCACTCTCTAGTCTTTGTGATGAACCTCTTCTATAAAAACACTGTGTATAATAAAAGTGACTTCAGTAAGGTCATCCTCTGTCAACAACGGGGCGGTAACCGACCTATAGCCGGAGGCTGCAATCAGGAGGGCCGCAGCCCTGCATAGCTGGACCATGACCCGGAGGGAGGGCAGGTCACAGAGGATGGGCTGGGCCAGGTTGTTAAGGGCTGGGGTGACAAAGCTCGGCGAGCCCCAGGCTTCACACGGGCCTTTGGTGTGAAGAACCAGCAGGGCCTTTTGTTAGGGAGCTGATGGCAGAGATAGAGACTTCCTGGGAAATGGATGGTTAGAGGTATGGGAGTAGACACACACACACACACACACACACACACACACCACACACACACCTGTGGTAGTTGACCCTCCCTCTAGATAACAGTGTTGGCTGCAGTGAGTCAGAGGAAATGGTTTGAGCCAAACTGGGGGATTTACCACTAATTGCAACAACACAGAAACCAAATGATTAACTAACACAGGTTCCAGATCAGATAGAGCATTGTTATCAGGTGATACGTTACATGCTGCGCAGCCAAATGCGGTTTCCACATAAGCACACAGAAAATCCCCCTTTCCCAGGATATCAGTCTGATCCATGATTGCTCTACATAATTATTTCATTAAATCTGATTTATTTCTGGTTATAGAAAATTAATTATACATAAATCAAATAATTCAGGCTGCCACAGTATAATTGACTTGTTTCCCTTGTGGTCTCGTGATGGCAGGTTAGGAACTATCTTAGCTATTACCTTCTGTGTATACAAAATCACAGATTTTATACACGGCTTTCTTTCAATTCTAAATGCAATTATTAGTCAATTTATTGTTTCATTAAGATTCATTTAGAAAGATGGATGGGGAAGTGAATAAGAAACACTCTCCCTTCCCTTCCTTCAACAACTACTGTTGAGGTTGAGCTGCTCAGTGGCCACCAGTAGAAGACTGTGGTTTGTACTGGGCAGCAGGGTGGTGCTGAAAACAAGCATGGTGCCCAGTCAGCTTTCCCTGGGTAAATTAAGGTTAAAAACTAACTAACTTGACAGTTCTTACACAAACAGCTCTTGCGAACACACTCATTAGTGCAGGTACAGGTTGTTCCTAGGATCGCGATGCACTGGTCCAAATTGGCTGGGAAAAAGCTGGACTGGGTAGGAGTACTGGGAGTGTCTGACAAGTCCCAGTTTCTGAGTGGGTGGCCAACTCAGGGCCTGTCCAGACGCTTTAGCCCACTTTTACACAACACACACACACACATGCACACAAAATGTAAGATGCACACACCTGCACATACACTGCATGTTCACACACACACACACACACACACACACACACTTGGGGGGGCCATACCCACATGCAGTTCGTGTCCACTTATCAAGGGCTTTTATCGGTTAATATGAAAAATGTTTTCCTGGTGGAAACCACCAATTGGCTAACCACAAAAATTCTCCTCCGTACTGCGAGAGCGTAGCTGGCACGCATCAGACGCTTTGAACAGTCAACCGCAAGACGTCAAGATGTCGTCGACTGAAGGGCTGCAGAGCTGAGACAGAGAGAGGGATAAGGATTGGTAAAGCGATGGAGGGATAAAAAGACAGAGAGAGAAGGGGGGGGGGGGGGCAGATTTTCAGAAGAAAGATAACAATTTTACATAAAGCCTTCACAAAGGGTCTCATTCATGCAGTCTATGAGCAATTTTCAATCTGAGAATAATGATCATCTGTTTCCATTCCATGACAGCTGGTTTACTATCTGGTTTACTATCTGGTTTACTATCTGGTTTACTATCTATACTATACTATACAGAGTTTATGTTGAACAACTCAAACTGCTACAATCTACAAGGCTTCTGGCTGTGATCCCCACTCAACGTTTCAGTTCGGAGGTCCTGAACGCCCACAGAGCTGTTCTAACCCAGCCACTCTCTCCATCTTACCTGATAAGCCTGGGTATAGACATGTGTGTCGCCTGTGTGTGTGTGTGTGTGTGTGTGTGTGTGTGTGTGTGTGTGTGTGTGTGTGTGTGTGTGTGTGTGTGTATGGGTGGATAAGTCATTTTTACCCGATGGAACTTGACCACTGAGACTGATGACAGCAAGATGTTTGAGTTAATTAATCACAATTAAATCACTCTCCAACATCTTAACCCTAACTTGTCTCTCTGTCTCTCTGCCTTACACACACACACACACACACACACACACACACACACTTGCGCGTGCACACAGGTTTGGGAAGAAGAGAATTAGAGAAAACCACAAAGACATTTACGAGCAGGCCCTGTGGCAGCCTCCCCCAAACAGGGCTGCTGCCACAGAACCGCAGGGGCAGAGAAAACCTCCCTCTGTTGACTCTCTAGATTAGTGACTTAATACAACCACACAAAGACGGCCTTTCTCTCTGGTTTGCTCAGGTAATATGCTGCAGAAGTAACAGGAGAGTAGCAGTTATATAAAATGTTCTTTTACTCTCAGTCTCAGGGAAGTAGGTCCACTGCACAATTTGTTCAGTCTTATCGATGGGAATGGTGCAGAAGAAACGTTGCCACTTTTTTCACATTAAAATAACCATAAATAAATAGGCCCTGTGTGTACCTGCCGAAATCTCCCCTGAAATGAGCTTTTCAATGATGTTCAAGTGCGTGTACCATTTGCTGTGGGCGTGGCCAGTGGTGAGAGGCGCTGCAGAGCTGCTTGTCTACTGTTAGACAGGTGGGCTGCGAGCCAGCTGCCTATATGCTTTCTATTCAGTAAGTTGGCGGTGCTGGAATATCCCACAGAGTTCATCAGAAAGCTTGTCAAGATGAGTGACAAGTGTTGAGGTGTGAACTTGCCCAACTGAAGGGGAGGAGGGCGGGACTTGCGATGCGCTTTACTGCTTCAAGGCAAAAAGGTCCATATAATAGCTTTGAAATGAAACAGCGAGGGTTTTATATTTTGTGTTCAAAGGAATGAGACAATTTCTTTATTGGAAACTCAACTCAAACTCCTCAAAGTGCCCTGATTCTCCAATGTCCTGGGCCAGGACAATCTAAGGGTTGGAGCAAATATTAGGTTTATTTAAGGAAGTCATTAAGGAAACCTTCAGATGTCTTGAGTTTTGAGATGAGCGTTGCTTTCAGATCTTATTACTTAAAGAGAGAAAGTTTGTGCATTGGGGGAATTCATTGATAAGGACAGTAGCTTTGTTAGTGCACTACATATGTGGGGCTTTCCACACTCGGCAAAAGGGTGACAGAAAGTTTAAAAGTATTAGAAAGTCAGCGTAGTGAGCGCATGTGACTGACTGGCTTGTATATACTGTATATCTATATCTTCTTCTTTGCTGCTGCAAGGACCCAACTTCTTTAACATTTCATTTAATTTGCAGCTCCTACTTAATGTCTGGACTATACAACTACACGTTCACTGTCTAAAGAAATTCAAACAGTGATGTCGTTACTTAGATGAAAGCCTGCAAAACTGACCCTAAGACAGCTATTGTCTCACCCCAAGAGCTCTAGAGGCACTGCGCCCACGAGACGTCAGAGCCCGGGTGAAAAAGAGCCCCGGGGTTGCTAGCACAACAACGTTGCTGTTTGCAGTCGTTCCGAAAACACTCAACACATTATACACCATTATTCCAAATAGCTGTATTGATGGAAGAGGAAACATCCGCCTCCAGCCATGACGTAGGCCCCGATTCTTCACACCGTTTGTGTTTTCACACGCTTTGAGTTCCACGTGTTAAGCTACTTGATGTCATGATTCAACGGATGAGGTCACCACCGTTTCATTGTCATTTTACGCTGGGCTTAGGCAGCCAGATGAAAACTATATGATTACACGAAAGAAAGAAGGCCTCAAAAGGGGCGGCGCGATCAAAACACTGCCAGTGCGAAATTGGAATTATATTACACGAAACCACCCACATACAGTTGGATAGACACAAAACCTCATTCAACACCCAGCGCACAACAATGCCCCTTCACACAAACCTTCTGGACAATGAGGAAATGAGAATGAATGAAATAATGGAGCGGATGAGAAAATGGTGACGCAGGACGGGAGCATGCCGAGCGACTTATGAGTGAAATACCAGAATGAGCTTAAAGTTGTAGATTAGCAACATTGCAGGCGATCAATAATCAGGATTTCAAGCAACAGTGCCCGGGACAACAGATGCAAGAATATTCCCACAGCCTGAGAATAAACACTGCTGGAGAAAACGCAGTGGAGGAGGAGAAATGAGAAACGACAAAGGACTCACAGCAAAAAGAAGATGGTGCAAGTGGAGAGTTGCTGGGGAAAATCTTGGCACAGCTGCACAAGAGAACAGACTAAACATAAAAAAGTGTCGGGCTGTAACTGCATTTTAAAGGTCAAAGGTTATGACGAGGTTTTAGATTCATGAAATGGTCTGCAGTCCACGTCTGTACCCACAATTGTTACTTTTCCCAGTTTCACTACCCATGCAGTTGCTGCTGTTTGGCTATACAGCAGTACACACACACACACACACACACACACACACCCCCACACAGATCCCATCACACCATTCAGTAATTCAGTAGCACTAGTCTGTAACCACAACAGTCCCGTCATCTCCACAACAGAGAGCAGTGTGGAGCGTCATGGTGGACATGGTTTGACTTCTGCTCTCTCGGTTGATATACGTTTCACCCTCGAGCGATGTAAGCAGTTGTGTGTATCTGACAGATGAATGGGAGATGTTTGGTGGTAGTGAAGAGACTTTCTATCGTTGTGAGATCACCTTCCTGTCGTGATCTTCACGTGCACGCCCACAGGAGCGCTACACAACTTGATTCCTTTAAATCCCTCCTTGTTTTCTTTCTTTCTCCGTTTTATGTGACATTAAAATGTTAAAGAGGCTGTCGGGGAGGATGGGACATCATGAGGGGGCAATTTCATGATTCCCATTCTCCTCCATCAAACCAACCAGTAGGAGGGGGGGGAGGAGAGGAGGCTGGGGAGGTGGGAGGGATAGAGGACTGCAGAGAACATCGTTCTTGGGCGCCTTGCTTTTACTCGATGGACAGCAGTAGTATGGAAACCAACTCAGTAGGATAATACTTTTTTCATCCGTTCATCAGCCATTTTCACTCTTTCACCAGCCAAATACAATTTTTAGACCAGACTAGGACATTTTAACTATGGCTAGTTACCTGCTAAAGTAGCTGGTAATGAAGACAAACTTACAGCCACAGTCAAAATTGACTGCGTGTTCATTTCCCACCCTGAAGCATGCAGGGAACTACGGGAATGCTACGTCCTCTCCAGTAAAACCCAAAGTACTACGCCAGTTTCAGCAACAACATGCATGTACAATAACGTTGACCGTCAGAGTGTGTATCAGACGGCTTCCCTTTGCCCTACGTTCGCCATCTTTTGTTTGAGCTGCACAAGAGCAATCTGGGTCAATCCTGTTGTGTTTTTCCATGTGTCTGTTTTTTAGCCCGAGGTATGAAATAGCTGTCCTGGTGTTTGACAGCGAGGCTGATATATAGCGCTCTATTGCCATCGTTCATAACCCCAACACAGTAATTACAACCACAGGCCTGCCATGAACGTCTGTGGAGCGCTTAGGAGGCTTTGAACTCGACACTTTATGACATCACAATGGGGAGTAGTAGGGAGTGGGGTTTGTGTGTGTGTGTGTGTGTGGAGATGGGAGGGTAGGGGGTAGGAGAGTAAGGAATTGACCAAGGCTTAACACCCCTGCCCCACCTCTCATACTCCCACTGACCCCGACGACTTGACCCCATACCCTAGAGCTTCATAGCTGGAGAAAGAGGAGATTAAAAAGCTAAGAATGACTAGAGAATAAGCAGCAACGGGTCAAACTATTTTGTCGTATATGATGTGTGACGTTTCATCATCAAAAAAAACCCATCTGTTGTCTCTGTATGTGGGTCATCTACATGCCCACACACACATTACTATGGCCAATCTGAGTTGACGTACTCCACGAGTTTGTCCAGTTTGTGGATTGATAAAGCTGCTCGTCAGGAAATTGAGTTTGAAGCCAGTGAATATGAGAGGAGATGGTGGCAGCAGGCGGCAGGATCCTTAGAGCTAAGGATGCGTTGCTCAATCAGAGAGCAGATCCTTGTTGCTCGCTGTGATATTTACATTGCTGAGTGGCAAATGTCAGCCTCGTCTGGTAATACATTCCACACAGACACACAGCTGGGATGCTGTTTTGCAGGTCGCCTTGGCGACGGCGGGGAATGAGGGAGAGGGAGAGAGATGGCGGAGAAAAAAGAAGGGGAGAGTGAAAGGGAGCGTGAGCCTCTCTTTCATCAGGTCACACACATTGACATCCATTCAGCTTGTTCCTCTCGTAGGCCCTGACATAACTGGTGACATAAAACTCTTGATCGTTCCTCCCGCTATACATCCTCCCGTCATGTCAATAGACGACTTCTCTTCGTTTGGTCTTGTTAAGTAAATATAAGAGGAATCAGCGTGGGCACTTTTCTTCAAAGCACCTACCAGTAGATATGTTCTTTAAGTAGGACAGGTGGCTGCGGTGGAAATCAAACCCTGGCGGCGTTATTGTCATGCTCTGCCCTTTGAGTTACGGGATTTGAAGACTCGAGAGACTTGGCACGACACAGAGGATAACCTCATGCAGTCCAGCTGTCATCTCAACTGAGCTCTTGGTAAAATGACTTCAAATGGTTTGGTAACGGTCACCCTCCGACAGCAGGTCGACCTCGAAGAAAAGAGGCAGACCAATAACCAGACTGTTGGTTTGATCCCGCTGGGGCAGGGGGGGACTCCAGCTGTGACAGCTTGCTCTTGAGCACAGAATTGAACTCAAACCTGCTCAGTGCTAACCTGCAGCTGATGCCCCATTCTGATTTGGAGGCGATGTACACTACCGCTCAAAAGTTTGGGGTCACCCAGAAGATTTCATGTTTTCCACACTTTTATTCATCAAATGAGTTGCAAAATGAATAGAAAATATAGTCAAGACATTGACAAGGTTCGAAATAATGATTTGTACTTGAAATAAGAATTTTGTCCTTCAAACTTTGCTTTCGTCAAAGAACATTACATTACATTACATTACATTACAGTCATTTAGCAGACGCTTTTATCCAAAGCGACTTACAATAAGTGCATTCAACATAGGTAGGCAAGAAAACTACTAGTCACCAGAAATCGTAAGTGCATTTCCTTCCTAAACAAGCAACTAAGAGCATAACTAGTGTTAAGGTAAGAGTGCAATAAGTTAGCAACCTACTATATCTTAAACAAATGAGACAAATGAGACAAATAAGAGAATCAAATAACAAGAGCTAAGACAAATAAGTGTATCAAATGAACAAGAGCCAATAAACAAGAGCTCAGACACATAATTGACGACAAATAGGCAAGGCTAAGAGGAAGAGTCAGGGTAGTGTTTCCTGAAGAGGTGGGTTTTCAGCCCTCTGAGCGACGGGACAACCAGTCGCCTCGAGGCAGCAGAGCGAAGTGGTCGGGCGGGGGTGTAAGGCTTGACCATAGCCTGGAGGTAAGAAGGAGCTGTTCCTTTCACTGCCCTATAGGCTAGCACCAGGGTCTTGAACTGGATGCGAGCCGCTACAGGGAGCCAGTGTAGAGAACGGAGAAGGGTAGTTGTATGGGAGAACTTGGGGCGGTTGAACACCAGACGAGCTGCAGCTTTCTGAACAAGCTCCAGAGGTCTGATGGCAAACGCCGGGGCACCAGCAAGGAGGGAGTTGCAGTAGTCCAGGCGGGAGATGACAAGAGCCTGGATGAGCACCTGCGCTGCCTTGTCAGTGAGGAAGGGGCGAATCCTCCTGATGTTGTAGAGGAGGAATCTGCAGGAGCGCGTCACCGATGCGATGTTTGCCGAGAACGACAGTCGGTCGTCCAGGGTCACACCCAGATTCCTCGCAGTCCGAGAATCCTCCATTTGCAGCAATTACAGCCTTGCAGACCTTTGGCATCCTAGCTGTCAATTTGTTGAGGTAATCTGAAGAAATGTCACCCCTTGCTTCCTGAAGCACCTCCCACAAGTTGGATTGGCTTGATGGGCACTTCTTACGTCCCATACGGTCAAGCTGCTGCCACAACAGCTCAATAGGGTTGAGATCTGGTGACAGAATACCAGCTGACTGCTTCTTCCCTAAATAGTTCTTTGTCCATCTTAATCTTTTCCTTTTCTCAGATATGGCTTTTTCTCTGCTACTCTGCCTAGAAGGCCAGCATCCTGGAGTCACCTCTTCACTGTTGACGTTGGGACTGGTGTTCTGCGGGTACCATTTAATGAAGCTGCCAGTTGAGGACCTGTGAGGCATCTGTTTCTCAAACTAGAGACTCTGGTGTACTTGTCCAGTTGTGCACCGGGGCCTCCCTTCTCTTTCTATTCTGGTTAGAGCCAGTTTGCGCTGTTCTGTGAAGGGAGTTTCTTGGCAATTTCTGGCATGGAATAGCCTTCATTTCTGACGAGTTTCACAAGACTGACGAGTTTCACAAGAAAGTTTTTTTTTCTGGGCATTTGAGACCATAATCAAACCCACAAATGCTGATGCTCCAGATACTCAACTAGCCTAAGTAAGGCCAATTGTATTGCTTCTTTAATCAGCACAACAGTTTTCAATGATCAATTAGCCTTTTAACACGATCAACTAGGATTAGCTAACACAATGTGCCATTGGACCACAGGAGTGATGGTTGCTGAAAATGGGCCTCTGTACACCTATGTAGATATTCCATTAAAAATCAGCCGTTTCCAGCTATAATAGTCATTTACCACATTAACAATGTCTAGACTGTATTTCTGATCAATTTAATGTTATTTTAATTGAAAATAATTGTGCTTTTCTTTAAAAATGTATCAATTTATAAGTGATCCCAAACTTTTAGTGTATGTATGTTTAGGTGAGATTCGTGGAAAGAACAACTCAAATTCAGTTGTGTAATGAAGTAATTTTCAATCTTCAAACTGCACAAAACAGGTCTGACCTGGTCTTGACCTTTGACTGATGCAAAGGAACTTTGCGCTCGCCCCCCTTCAATGACCTTTGAACCCTCACCCTAAGACACAGGGGCCGACGTCCAGGCTCAGTCATAGTGACCGTGAGATTAAATTCTGTCTGGTGCTGTCAGGGAAACAAGTGGCCCCTTGAACATTTGATTGTTTTTATTATTATTATTTTCATTTTGTCATTTTTAACGTTTACCAAACACAAGCTGTCAGTTACAGAACTAGAAGAAGTTATTTTTCGTCAGTGGATTAGTCTCTACAACACGGGTATGAAAGTCATTCATAGCTCAGTGACGCCATCTATTGTCTCTTTGGTGCATCAGCAGTGGTCTTTATCAAAAATCTATCTCTATGCCAGCATTACAATGGTAGAACATGTTATTTAAAACAGAGGAGAGTCTTCAGAAATTTGAAATAAAAAGCTTCACTGTATGCAGATGAAGGAAATCAAATTCTAACTCAAATTGCGAAGAAAACATTTGTGGTTTGGCACTGCCCTACTTCATCTAGTGCTATTGGCATGTAACATACATAAACCTCTTTACTGGGTCATTGAGGCGTACCCATATTGCCCGTATGGAGTTGTCGTCCTTTCATTTTGCTCCTTAACAAATACAACCTGATGCAGTGAGGCCTACATGACCCACACTACCTTTTTTAATTAAAATAAACAACAGAGAAACAACTTGTCTATATGTATAAGCTGGAGAATGTATTTAGAAATATATATGTCCAATACCAGTGAATTTACCTTCCACCCATGCTTTCTCTGCAGGTGTCTTTATGTCTTTAAATACCAAGCTCCTCAACATTTGCCATCGCTTTCACCAGTTGACACACAAATAGGGAACGTGTGTTTGTCATATCACCCCCATAACAACAACAGGGTCATATGTGCTTCATTCGAAAAAAGATATTGTTTCTACGCGATGTTATGGATGATTGAAATCTATTTATTATTGACATAAGCTGGAAGAATGTGTGGAAATTGTCTAAACATATACATTCCTTAAATGTAATATGCTCACTTACTATTCAAGCTCAAGCTATAACGATATTTATTTGAAAACAGTTAACTGATAATTTGTCAACCAGGACCAAATACCATGTGGCAGCAAGAAATGTGATAAATATTTCACAAATAACTCATTAAAAAGTGATTAAATGTAATTTCATAATTATACTGGAAGAACACTGATGACGTAAAACCACGTGACTCAGACACTAACTATTAAGAAAAGAGGGAAAGAACAGACCTTACAGTCCTCATATGATATATCACATATATGTTTTTAATGTTTTATTGTTGCGACGTACTCATAACCACTTTTTATGTACTGCAATGTATACTTTGTGTATTTTGCTTTTTCTCCTAAATTCGCACATGCGCAGACCTCCGCTGACCAGTGACGAGCAGTGACGCCAAAAATGGCGTCCTCCACGGCTCGGCTCTCTACACGTTGGTTATCAACAACAGTTTCTTCTGGACACCGGCGGAGTGGTTTGCCGCTCGTCGCCGCAGGACATAGAAATGGTTGTTCTAGGACAATATCGGAGACACTTCGACGTAGGGTAGCCGGCAACTTGAGCTCTTGGAGACCCGGAAATGCCGTGACATTGAGAGGACTGACAGGTAAAACAGCAAGAGGAGGCTGGCTAACGGTGACAAGCTGTCAAGTTAGTTATCAGGTGTCAGCTGTTAGGCCCACTGTCCCCTCAGACAGACAGACAGACAAATATACAGACAGACAAATATACAGACAGACAGACAGACAGACAGAGTCGTGTGTAAATGTTAGTGCTGAAATTGTGAAAGCAACTGAAGTTAGCTCATCAGTAGCATTGGTCCATGATGCAATTGTCCTCTGTTAGTGTTGTACTGTACTATTGCATCAGTACAAGTATGCCACTACCAAATACTGTATGCAGTGTGTTACCAACATCCCGGAATGCACTGTAAATAAACTATAAAGGAAAGCATATGTTTTCCATAAAGGGAAACATACAAAAACACATGTTGCACGCCATAATGGCTATTAACTGCGATGTTTGCTGACAGGACTGTTAGCCAGGGTGCTGTTCTGTAGCTGGGTGATGCATTCTCGGCCCTGGCACTCATATATCAGGGTTTGCTAAAGACAGCCTATCCAACAAAGTGCTTACATGCAGGGTGGAGGGCAAAATGCAACCAGTCAATTGCATTTATTGTGCATTCTTACCATGCTTATGCTTTAATGCAATCAGTGGGATTCCCTCAGCATTCACTTGGGGCTGTGTGTCAGCCATTGACTGTGAGCTACTGCACATAAAAACTCTTTTTTTTTCTCTGCAGGGGTGAGATGTCCCCATATCACTATCTGCCACTCCTTCCACACCAGCAGCCTCTTGGCAAAGCAGCAGGACTTCTATGAAGTCTTGGGGATTTCCCGCACTGCAACGCAGAAGGACATCAAGAAGGCCTACTACCAGGTCATTGACATACTTACTTAAGGAGCTTGAGCTGTCCACCTGCCTGAATTGTAATTTCTCATTGGTAACGCTGAAGGGATGGAAAGGGAGATGCAATATAACATGAGACATGAGACAAACCCATGGGATCATGAGCAGGCCCAGATAGCTTGTGTAATAGGAAACTGCGCCTGTAGAAATAGCTTTACCTTGACTATGAGTTTTAATCTGCCACTGTGTGCAGTCACCTTTCTCCTCACTCTTTGGTCTGTCTTCATTGAACTATCAGAAACCAAAATACCAAAGCTTTTTTTTCCACTGTCCTTTCAGAAAGAAGGTTTTGTACTGTTGCATAATCAGTGGAAGACACGATGAGGTGGTGTGTTTTCATTTTGGTTGTCCCTCTCCAGATGGCAAAGAAGTACCACCCGGACACCAACCCGGACGACCCCGAGGCCAAAGAGAAGTTTTCCAAGCTGGCTGAAGCCTACGAGGTAAAACACCGTACAAAATAGTGTCAACAACATCGTAATTCCCTTTCAAGTTATTTTAAAGTACAGTGGACCTGATGCTTAAAGGTGATTTGGTCCAGACCCATTCCGCTGGCATTTAGACATTTTGCACTGTGGGGGGTTATGTATGTATGTTGTCGTGGCAATTTAAGTCAAATGCACTTTGTCTAGTTGGTGAGATCAGCTCAGTAAAGCTATAACACAATATTCGTCAGACACTCTCGTCTCTTAGGCCTTTAATGCAAGCAGAGCTGAAACCACACACACCGAGGTGTCTGCACAATGAGCTCCCGAATTCAGTTCCTCAGATACATTCATACACATGACTGGTGTAATGGGATGTTGCAAATCTCCTTCAGTCATGGGGTTTTTCTAGGACAATCCTGAGGCTAGACTGTTGATAGAGCAGGTACAAACTCCATGTTACATAGACATGTTTATATGATTAAGTCAGTATGATATCTCTAATGTACACATGTGTCTTCCCTCCTATCTGATCTGAAGGTTAGTTAAACAATCATGCACAGTCCAATCATCCTGACACCAAGATCTACTCATCTTTGAGATTTCCCAAGTAAAGAACACACACACATTACTCTGATCTCAGTAGTTTTCCACTGACTGTGACCACACGTATACATGCACATTAAAAACACACTTACATTATTATTTTCCATAACATTGTATGTATGTGTGTATGTATGTATTAGTATATTTTTTCATGCAAGAGCAGATAGAAACACAACGACCTGAAGCAAGCAACTGCTTATTGTGTTTTATCATGGTGTCTTTAGCCGATTATAGCTAGTTTCCAATACTCACCCTTAGACTTACACACAGTACATGTTGGTAAATTGCCCTTTCACTTCAGCAGTACTGGGCACTGTCGGTACTGGGATTGAACTAGCAACCCTTGAACTACGAGCAGCCTCACCAACCAACCTGCCACCTAAAACACTAAGGCGCTCTCAGACCTTCTCTTACGTTTTTAGTTTTTTTGGTGCAAGATGCAACGTGAGGCAACGTGACTCGAAGCCTGTTGAGACTCACCCCAGGTCTGCTGTTGTGTGTCTAGGTGCTGAGTGACGAGGTGAAGAGGAAGCAGTACGACACGTACGGGGTGGCGGGCCTCGACCCCAGCCGCGGCGGCGGGGCGAGCCAGCAGCAGTACTACAGAGCAGGGGGGGCGAGCGTCAACCCCGAGGAGCTCTTCAGGAAGATCTTCGGAGAGTTCGCTGGAGGAGGCGGCGGCGGCGGCGGCTTCGGAAACTTCAGCAGCATGTTTGAACAACGGCCTGAGGTGAGGACCGGCGGGACGGGCCAATACCTTCAGATCCTCCGAGTCCCATCCAAATCTATAACGTCTACGTTGTATTTTTGTTAGCCTGTGATGTATTTAATGTATTCAAAGTATTTCTCTCTCTCCCTCTGCCCTGTGTCTCGTTCCTCAGTTTGTGATGGAGCTCACGTTTGCCCAGGCGGCGAAGGGCATGAACAAGGAGATGACGGTGAACCTCGAGGACGACTGTCCGAGGTGCGACGGGAAGGGCAGCGAGCCGGGCACCAAGGTCTCACACTGCCACTACTGCAACGGCACCGGCATGGTGAGTTACCGACCACGGGGTGTTAGCCGGGTGGCATAGTGAGTACTTCAACCTTCACCCTTACCTCGAAGTCCACATGTACTCTTGCTGACCAATGATTGAATCCTGTCTTACTCTTCTTCCTGTCTGCCTTCCTACTGTCAAACCTCAACATGGTTTTGATTGATAATCACTATGTCATTAGTCTTGACATGGATTTTCTTCCCCTTAGTTGGATAGCCTTACCATACTGTCCTTAGCCACTTAGCCGCTACATATCATGGTGTTTCTGTCGCCCCTGTAGGAGTCGACCAACACAGGTCCGTTTATGATGCGTTCCACGTGTCGGCGCTGCGGTGGGCGGGGCTCCATCATGACCACGCCCTGCGTCCTGTGCCGAGGTTCAGGCCAGACCAAGCAGAGGCAGACCGTCACCGTGCCTGTACCCGCTGGTAGGTTTTCATCAAACGTGACAAACGTACCTGCTGTTGGAAAAGAGTTGATTTGGATGTTCTGCCATTTTAAGGGTGCGACTGGATGAATACCAGACTGTGTGTGTGTGTGTGTGTGTGTGTGTGTGTGTGTGTGTGTGTGTGTGTGTGTGTGTGTGTGTGTGTGTCTGAGAGTTTTACAGTTAAAGAGACTTGATATGATCTAGAATGTGCTGGAGCCCAATCATCATTTTTGTGGTATTGTCTTACAGGAGTGGAAGACGGTCAGACAGTGCGCATGTCTGTAGGGAAGAAAGAAATCCTCATTACTTTCAGGGTGAGTTGGCAACAAATGGATACTTGCACTAATAAAACTGTCAGAGTATTTTTTTTTAGAGGGTGTGTTTGATGCGTCCTCCTGCAGGTCCAGAGGAGCCCGGTGTTCAGGCGGAGCGGAGTCGACATCCACTCTGACGTGCTGATCTCGGTGGCCCAGGCCATCCTGGGGGGCTCCGCCAGGGCTCAGGGTCTCTACCAAACCATCAGTATAGCGGTGAGCACCATACGGACAATATATCACTTCCTAATTAAGTATTTCCCTTTTTCATATCATGATCTGAATATGAACTCACTGTGTTGTTCAGCCCCAGAAGGCAGGATAGATGAGACGATGTTCACATAGCAGCCAAATGCAGGGACATCCATAGTTCCTGTTAGAGAAGACATCTTCTCCTCCAGACCGTCTCAGTAGAGCAACGCCAACTCCCCTGAGTGTTTTCGTCCCGTAGCCTCAAGCTGCTTGTTGACCGTTTCCAGATCCCTCCCAGCTGCCAAGCGGACCAGGTCATCCGGCTGCAGGGGAAAGGGATCCGGAGGATGAACAGCTACAGCTACGGAGACCACTACGTTCACATCAAGATCAGAGTGCCCAAGTAAGACACACACACACACACACACACACACACACACATACAGAACACACACACACACACACACATACAGAACACACACACACACATACAGAACACACACACACACACACACATACAGAACACACACACACACACACACATACAGAACACAGCGCCAAAATGCAACATCCCCCCACGATTTGTCAAAATTATGAGATCTGAGATATCAAACCAGTGATGAGATATCATGTTTGAGTTAAGACCTTTAATCATAGCACCCCCTTTAGGCCAATCAGTGTACATCTGTTTTCTGACATGCAGATCCAAGAACCTGAATGACAGTGATGCCGAGGCTGACGTGAGCGTAGCCGACGTTATGATCGTTCTGGGTTTATGACAGACACTCAAATACTGCTGGTTCATTTTGGTGTAACAGCAGCCAGAGACCGACGCTTCCATACACTTGTCCGCTGTTGTAAGTCCATTATTATTTTCTTATATTATTACTGTTTCTGTAGGAAGTTGACCCAGAGACAGCGCTCCCTCATGTTGAGCTATGCCGAGGAGGAGACGGACGTGGACGGGACGGTCAGCGGCGTCGTCGTTCCTGCAGGTCAGACCGCTTCACCGTGGATCCATCATGGCCGCCGTCTCTCTCATTCACACACACACCAGTACACACATTTTCCCTCCTGTCATGCACTGGCCCTCTGTCTTGCTGATGTCTTACTAGTGCATGCCAGTGTTTGGGGGCCTGGAGCACATATTGCCGTTTTGGTTATTTTCATGTTTTCACTTCAGTTGAAGGATTACATGGTCTTCTGTAGGTTGAGAACATTTTACCATCCTTGGATTATAAAACCGTTTCAAACCCCATTGGATGAACTCAAAAGTGCATGGTGGTCAAGCTACAAACAAGGCTACTTTATCTTAGCTCCTGAAACGTGTTGTATATAATGTCTGCCCTTTTACTTAAAGAGACCATTTAGAGTAAAAATCAAATTATTTTGCAAATATTTTTAGCATGGTGGGTAGTGATCCTACCACGGTGGGCTATCATGGTAAAATATATATATATATAGGGGAAATACACACACACACCAGCAGTAGGTTCAGTAGCTGATGCAGTGTATGTTTGTGTCCAGGTGGGGGCAGCAGCACTGCAGGCTCTGCCGCCGGGTCTGCCGCCGGGTCTGCCGCCGGGTCTGCCGCCGGGTCTGCCGCCGGGTCTGCCGCCGGGTCTGCCAGAGCCGAGGAGGACCAGGAGAAGCAGCAGAAAGAGGAGGGAGGCTTCTTCTCCAAACTAAAGAAAATGTTTAGCTGAGGTGGGAGTCTCAAACATGCAACTGAAGATTTTACGTATTGCCACACATATTGACCATTAGTGGGCATATAAACACAAAAACTGATTTTATTTACTAATGCAGGTCGTTTTACTGTCTGGGGAGTGCCTGAGGTATCATACCTGCAACTACATCTCCCCATAGCTTTCACATCTGGAACATTCCCCATTTTCAGTTATATTTCAAACGTGAGAAACATATATATATTTTTTTTTTAACTTTCCTTCTCTCCTCTCCAGGTAAAAAATAAGCAAGATGGCAAATTAAGAAAAGAAATACACCAAGTGGGCCTCCATCGCTTCTCCTCCTCCTTTCTGGAGCAAAGAAGAGGGAGCGAGAGGCGGAGTGGTATTTGATGTGTTGAAACCGTCACATTGTAACTACGGTTGGCAACCGGGCCACAGAGACGCCCACCCACATACCCACCGGTCCATCTGGGGACAGACGGGTGGCGTGCTGAGAAACTAAGAACTCATATTACCTGGAAGAGAAACAAGATGGCGACTGCTCCGACCCACGATGGAGACTGTGATGGTTTAACTCTCCTCCCTGCTGCCTACATTTGAAACCGCAGCACGTATTGATGTCATTTACTGATAAACAGAAATAATAATAGTTTTTAAAATTCGATCAGCATTTCAAGACGGTAAACTGTTCTATAAGCAGTAACTCAATCTTCAATATAAACAAATAAGATAAGCCATAAAAAAAGACATGAGTTAAAAGCTTGAAAAACAGACAGGAAGCCGGTAAGCTTCTTAGCTTCTGATGTTCAAGATAGTAGAGATAGTAGGGTGCTCAATGGGGGGAAAAGGAAAGCGATCCAAGGCTCTCCAGTTTAGGTTAAAAACACTTTATTCTGTTTGGGTATTCATTTTATATCAAAGTTAGAATTGGAAAACAAACTATATAACTGTAATAGGAAGTGTTTCAACAAGAGATTTATTTTCCAGCCTCAGCATCACAGGCAGACAAAAGAATGACATACATACCTCTATAATACATCAGAAATACTCCAGTGGTGTGAACTCTGCAGGGAGGGGAGTCCCATGTTCAACAAGGGAGACGAGGAGCGCGTTGACGTCACAGTCTGATCTACACTAATGTTAGTTTTACTCCCTTTGTGTTGTTGTGCTTGTATGTGTCACGGCTGTGCAAATGTGTATTTAAGTAAAAGGCTGTGGTATTGAAATGTGTCTCTTGATGTGTAACTGAGCTGACATTACTGGAAGTCAACACCAGATGGGGACATTCAGTCAGTAATGTCATGGTTTGTCCTCATCGGTCCCCTACTGAGACTGTGCAACTTTCTAACGCGCTCACAGTCAAACGCCAAGCCAGTGACCCTTTGATGTGTTCAGCCACTTCATCACTATAAGTAGTGTCTCAACAGGAGCGTGTGAGGACACGAACATCATACAGGGGTTTTCCAACTCCTAAAACCCAGTGGTCAGTCCTTACAAATGGGCTGTGGTGTCACCCAAGGGTGACTTATGATTTAACATGATATCACAGGTCCATGTTGTACAATTGGATGGCCTTATTTAATGTGTATTTATGCCATAGTTTATTTTGTTTTCCTTCACATGAGGTTTATAAATGCTAGAAAGGAATTGAGGGATGTGTTTAGAAACTGCAGTACAGAGTGTATCTTTTCTCACCCACTAATCACTGGGTTTCTCAAAAGGACCTTGGTGATAAAGACTGAGTTTTGTTTGTTTTTGAGGAAAGTGCTGATGGCATGTTGTTTCTGACATTGTTGCTTGCCTCCGGCTGATCATTGGGCTAAACAGCTACATTCCTGTGTGGCTGCAATTAGGCATTTCCCACTGAGACAGATTTTTTATATTATGAACACTTGAAAGAAATTCTTGATCATAATCTGAAAATGCTACTAAAATGCTATAACCCTTGTCTGATTTAGCAGCAGACAGAGAAAGCGGTTGAGTGGGCCAGACAGGCTGCTGTAATAACAGACTCTTCATAACAATATTTACTGATCCCTCTTCATTCATGATATTTCTGACATATTTAATCGCTTAAAATCAAAATTGCTTAATTTACCAAGTACAATAACTGGAGGAGTTTGTCCTGGTTGGTGCAGAGACAACTTAGACAATAATACATACTGACATATGTACTATACATGGGAACGGGCAACAGGACCTCACAAATAGAGTTGATCAGGTCAGAGCATGAAGGTTTGTTGCTCTTCAGACTGCAGACTCAGGTTTGGTCCCCACTTTGTCCTCTCACTCCTCCCCAAACATTGAGTTGGAAACCTCCTGCTTGTCAAAACAGTTTTACACCCCGGATAAACTATCCATGGTTCAGAGGTTACCATTTTGGGATGGCAATAGCATAAGATTAGAGAAGGAGGCTTGTGACCTAAGGGTCAAGAGTTGAAATCCCTCAGTCAGCTGGAAATCTTGGAAGGGAAAGTCAATGAATAACTCTTTCCACTCCCCCAACTACTGTGGATGGAGGAGGCACCTAACCCTGGACTGCTCCAGGGAGGATACACAGTGGCCAAAAGTAGAAGATTCTGGTTGTATTGAGGAGCTCCCAAGTGTGAATGTGTGTAACAGTATGGATGTAAAGCTGAGTGTTCCTTAAAGAGAGCATGCATGCTCAGCAAACCTCCCCCGGATAAAGAATGGTTTTGAACACATCATTACGTCACATTCATTATTAACAGTAACTAAAGTTCACACCAGCCAGTCTTCGCTTTCTCCTTCCCTTGCTAGGATTTTGGTGTACAGTAAATCACCAGCAGTCCCCTCATTATGATGTCATAATGAGCGTAAATCACCCCTAGTCACCTCATTATGATGTCATGATGAGTGGGTTGCCATGTTCCATCTTCCTCAGCGCTCTAAACCCTCGGCGATGAGGTCGAAAACCGCCTCGTTTGTCAGGACGGGCCAAACCGAGGCTCTCCTCCACTCCTCCCTCTCTGGTTGGTGGATGGAAGGATGGACAGAAAGGAGGGAGAGAAAGAAGGATTTATGTGAGAAATTGTGTGTGTGTGTGTGTGTGTGTGTGTGTGTGTTCTTGTGCATACATTAAAAAATACAGTATATATGTGTATGTGTCACTGTATACTTGCTTAAAAAAATAATTCATTCTGACTACAGATACTTTTCAAATGAGAATGTGAAAACAGTGATGGACTTTCCGCTTGGTGCTTGTGCATGTACTGGGGCTGTACCTATGTATGTGTTCCCGAGTGCATTACATCTATACCTCCATTATATCCAGACACATCCAGACATTGTTGGACTGCCTACATTTTCCACATCCACACCCTAATATTCTGCATGCTGGTTATTAAGATCTTCAGGCTGATATATCATAGAGAATTCCATATGTTGAGCATCAGAGTAGAAAAACAGAGACGACATTCATGGGAGAGCAGACAGGTTCAGCCCACCGGGTCTCAGCTCTCCTTTCCTCCTGGGTACTTTGGCTTAATACTCTCTAATCTCAACATTTCACAGGTCTAAGTTATTACTTAGAAATAAAATAGGCACCACATGTCTTAAATTCAGCTGAGTTCAGAATCACACAAGCTGCACATTTAGACACAGGCGGCGTTTTGTAAATATTAAGAGTTTTGTTTCAAAAAGAGATGACTTCCATGTGAAAAAAGTGACAGCTACACTCTCAAAGTGGTTGATAGCATGATAACATTTTACAACACTTACAAACTGCATCTTCTGCATTATGAAAAAATAAATACTGAATGGTAAACTTCAAGTTATGACCCCCCCCCCCTCCAATATTGATATATGGCATTTTGCAAAGGAGCTCTTCATATGCACTTGCGCAGCTGGGAACATTATATTCATGTTCAGTGGGAACAGACAGACAACACAGATCTTTTCAACATTATTCATCCCAGACAGCCAGACTTTACCAAACTGAGTGTTAAACTCACTAAGAGGCAATTAAAAGTTGGACAGATTCAACTCAGACATTGTTTAACACCGCAAAGCCATAAAGGCGAAAGCGTATATAGACCCCTGCCTATACAAACAGACAAACGCTCCTGCCTGCCCATCATGTTTGATTGACCACTGGTTGCCATGGGTAACTGGGAGAAGGAAGTAGACATTGTGGGGTGTGATAACAAAAAGCGTTCCCATTGTCTGTACATTACAAACAACCACACAGGCCCTCTGAGGGCAGCACAAACGGGTTAAAAGGGCAGTGTATGGGCAATTTGAGTTGTAGGGTGGTCTTGTGTTACTGTGGTTGCATGTGTGTGTCTGTGTGTGTGTGTGTGTGTGTGTGTGTGTGTGTGTGTGTGGAGAGAGTGTGAAAGCTTGAATACACATTATATTTTCCTATTTGCCTGTTTGTAACAGAAAGCCTTCTCTGTCTCAGAGAACATATATGTAACTCCACTGTGGGTGACATTGTGTTAGATTTAGTACCCCCATGCCTGGAAGCAACCCATCCTGAGCCTGGTTTACCAGGATTATTAGATGGTGCGGTTGGTCTCTCCACTGGGGGAAAAGTGGTTGTTTTATGTGGAGCTCACTAAGCCTGGGATTTGCCTGCCTTGTCCCTGGTGGGTTCACTGGATCTTGAGGGGGACACTTGAGGTTACGACTGGGGCCTAAAGCTCTTCATCCCTGGGGCTGAGGTTGGGGATGAGGCCTGGGAGAGACGGAGGATGGTGGATAATCCCGTTAGCCAATGAATCACCCTGAAACCAGAACCGCTATGCATTGGAACTCTGAAACCACAGCATTTTTTGTCTGGATGTACACATGCACAAAGCAGAGATTTTGACTCTTTGTGGCACAGATGTGAGCTTATTGTCATTGTCTAAACAGGGAGAAACCACTTGGTAGTCCATGGTGTGGTCCCATATGACTAACACCATGGCACCAGCACCAGCATCCAGGGTTAGGGTCAATCCCTGCAGGCATGTGTGATGCTTTATTGATCCCTGTTGCCCGCTCCAGGGAGGCCAAAATGCAGGGTTGGCTGCTGATCTTCAGGGTTGGCTGACACTTCATGCGGCTTGAACCCATTTCCTCTGGCTGATGGACAATATCTAAACCACTAGGCTACCATTTTGGCCCTTGTGTCCTCTCATAGTGTCCATGAGCAAAGCTGTGACCTCTACCTGCTCATTGAACGAGTGTTAGCTAAATGTCTAAAATTTGGAAATCCATCTATAAACTGGTGATCTTAGTGTTTGGAGGCAAGACTGAGGAATCCAGATCAGATGAGTCAGTGATTCATTCTGTAGTCAAAGCCTCCAAACTGCAACATTTTTGCACCTATGGATACCTGCACCAACCGTCGTCCACTAGGAGGTAGGTGTGTGTGTGTGTGTGTGTGTGTGTGTGTGTGTGTGTGTGTGTGTGTGTGTGTGTGTGTGTGTGTGTGTGTGTGTGTGTCCGTATGAAGCTGAAGGGTAACATTGGTTCCAGCCTGTTTCCCATTTCCTCTCAATCAGAGGACCCCCACCCCCCACCTCCAATTTCACCCTTCCCTTTCCTAACCTTAGTTAATTAGGGATCTAGATCACTGCCACATGCATGGGGGTCAACAACTGTGGGTGTGTGTGTGTGTGTGTGTGTGTGTATTTATATCCATCTCAAGAGGTCACGGAGATGTTGCTTGCCTCACCAACTATTAAAACGTTGACCTCAGATTTAGCATCAGATTACCAGATCGCCAAATGTATTCCATATGGTCTCTCCATATCAATCCAATAAGCCTTGGCTGATGTTTTGGAGGCACACCAGTCCTTCCACTCTCACCCAACTACAGTTAAACAGCGAAACGCGATGACACAGAGCATGCAAACGGATGACCTCATGCCTGCTAATGTTTTGCAGTCATTTTCCTTGAATCCGTAGCGCTGATTGAGTGTGCCTGGGCAAGTATCGTTCGCCGTCAACCCAACTACCACTTTACTTGCCTGAAGCAATATATATTTTAAGATTTTTTGTTAGATTTATACTACTACGAGAAGGGAGATGGGGAATATCCATTATCAGGGTGAGATCATGGTTCCGTGGTTAAAT
This sequence comes from Hoplostethus atlanticus, assembly GCA_034670405.1. Classification (NCBI taxonomy): domain Eukaryota; kingdom Metazoa; phylum Chordata; class Actinopteri; order Trachichthyiformes; family Trachichthyidae; genus Hoplostethus; species Hoplostethus atlanticus. The sequence goes on along the minus strand of JAXDDX010000112.1, from coordinate 1,591,512 downwards.
GATTATATTAAAACAGTGCTGATTTCAGACGGCAACTTCTGGGAGACCCTCGGGTTAGCCAAGAACAGAATATGCTGAAATGATTTGGAACTGCATTGGGGCAGCTGTGAGCGAGTGTGTGTGCGTGTGTGTGTGCGTGTGTGTTCTTGGGCATACATAAAAAAATACAGTATATATGTGTATGTGTCACTGTATACTTGCTTAAAAAACTGATTTATTCTGACTACAGATACTTTTAAGAAACGAGACACTCGGTCGGCTATTTAAATAGTGGCACGCAGACAATTTGTGTTTGTATGAAACCTAAAATAAATTGCCTGAACTTTGTAGTTTTTCACCTTTTCTTATCTGTACCGGTGTTTATACCTCAAATACGGCAAAGTAATCTGAAAGTAACTGAAAGTAATCAGAATACATTCCTGTGGTTGGTTTGCGTTACTGAATAGAACTTTGATGAGTTAACTAGTAACTGTATTGCAGGGGTGTAAAGTACAAATTGTACTTTGTTACTATGCTTAAGTACTATTTCGGGGGATTTGTACTTTAATCGAGTATTATTAATTTTGTATACTTGTACTCTTACTCAATTACATTTCGAGAAAAAATATATACTTTTTACTCCTTACATTTAAAATACAGACCTTCAAAGTACAAATCTCGCAGGTCCAACGATCTTTTGAAACTTTAAATTAGTATTATTTTTGGCCAAACTACTAACTACTAACTACTAACAGCCAACCAGATCCCTATCAATGGAAAATGAACCCGCCCATACCCATGCTGATTGGTCCTTGTGCAAGACCAGAAAGCGAGGATCTTTGATTATAGACACCGGCGATCAAAATATGACAGAGAAGCTACAGAAGATGGCCACTAACGTTACGAGTGATGAGGATGAAACAAGCTTCCAGTGGACATTTTCAGTAACCATAGTGCTGATTTAAAAATGCTTTTCCATTTTTTGGACAAAAACCTTAGGATGTGTGATATTGAAGCCAAGTATAAAAAATGTAATTATCCCTTAATTGTTTCCAAGGCTGTAGTTTGGCCAACTTTAGAACTGCACACTGTGATGTGAATGCTGTCTGTGTTAGTTTAGTGATGTAACACTTGAGGTTTGTGATGTCACAATTGGCTTTTGAGATGTCACAATTGGCTTTCGTGGTGTTAAGATTGGCTTTTGTGATGACACAATTGGTCTTAGTGATGTCACAATTGGCTTTTGTGAACTGAACTTTAGAACTGGACTGTGATGTGATGTGAATGCTGTCCATGTTAATCTCAACGTGGTGCATTAAAGTATTTTTAAATCTTCTTTAATTTCAGAATTGTCTATCCATTGCAATAATTAAAACATTTACTTGTTACTTTTTAATACTTGAGTACATAGTATAAACTTTTTGACTCTTACTCAAATGTATCTTTAGCTAGATACTTTGACTTGTAACTGAGTAAGATTTTGAACCAGTACCCATACTTTAACTGGGTACTTTTTACGCCTACTGTATTGTGACATGTGGATGTTCTGAAGTTCTGTATGCACACACTCATGCACATATTTGTCTAGTACTTGGTGTCTGTGCATGGATGTTTCCACTAGCAACTCTGCATGCATCCCGGCCTAAATATCATTCTAGGCAGCGTCAGTCACACAGCAGGAGAAACTGACCACAGTGCAGCGCATACTCTAATCATTCACTTAAGGAAAGTCTCTCCCACCCACTCAGTCCCCCAGCCAGTCTCCTCCGGTGGGTTTGGTTGGCCTCACGGCAAACAACCCCTGCTATAAATCACACAGAGCTAGCAGCATGGTCAGCAACAAACACAGCAAGGAGTATTATTACTAACTGCAACCACTAATGCTGAATGTGGGCCTCCAAGTCTGACTGCTCCTGGGACGTGGGGTGGTCGTACATTCAGGAGGGGGGAGGGGGGGCATGCAGAGGGAATGAGGGAGAAGTTCAAGTTTCAGCATCTTTCTGGTCTGCTCAGCGCTAGGACACTGTGCATCAGTGTGTCAGTATGTACTGTAAGTTGTCCCTACACCATTGATACCAAGACAAAATCCTTTATTCTTCTGTGAGATTAAAGTGATTCTGATTCAGAGATGAGCAGATCGGGGGTCCTTTGGCTGAAACGTTGTCAGGGAAAGGGGAAGCGAGAAAAGAGCACAGAGAGAAGTTGTAGCTGTCTGGGTGGGTGGGGTCTGGTTGATTTATCGTCCCGGCAATGAGCCAGCACCGCTCTGTTGGGTCAGGAACGTAACCCAACCCTGTCTGATCCACAAGCTGAAGAATGTGGGTCACGAGCCCATTGCTGCAGGTGTGGTTCTGGTCCCGTCCCACTGGACTATTTCATTTATTTATATATTTATTTCACTTTGTTTTAACCAGACAACAAACAGCTTAACCATCAACGAGGAGACCACTGAAAGAGACTAGAAACATACAGCAGCACCGATAGAGAAGTGTAGTCGTGTTGCTGGGGAACAGTTGCATGTGTGCCTGTAAACGTCAGAGTCCTTGAAGGCAGCGCGAGAGTCTTTTGCAGCTCATTCCAGTCGGCAGGAGCAGAAACTGGAATGAGGAGTGGCCAAGGGAATGTTTAAACTCTGGGGAGGTTCAGCAGGATGTGATGGGGAGACCATTACTGCTGGACCTGAGCATTCATATTGATAAAGAAAAACATCTCTTTGCTTTTTTTTTTATAGTAACAGAAAAACGTTACATCACTGAGTCTCCAGTAGTCCCCAAGATGGTCATCTGGACCTTCAGCGGTACCTTTACCTCATAGTTGAACATCTCTTCCATGCAAAGTTAATTACTGGGGGTGGCAGTAGCCTAAAGGGAGTGGGATTTGACAAGAAGGTTGCTGGTTTGATTCCCTGTACAAGCTGGGAGGTTTTGGATGGGGAAAGTAAATGAGTAACATTGGCAATTACTGTTGAGGTTCCCCTGAGCAAGTCACTTACCCCACCGATTCCTCCAGTGGTGCTGCTCACTGGCCACCAGTAACAGACTGTGGTTGTGTTGTACTGGGCAGCCTGCAGGTAAGAATATACTGACCTGAATGGGTGCTCAGAAAAAACCCTTCCCTGGATAAACCAGGTTAAACAAAAATCGTATTCTCATGTTCTGAGAGAAGAAAGCCATCTGTATCTGTTTTAGTAACTCCACCGCTCTGTGCACTCCGTCGCTTCCCTCCACTTGTTAGTGATAATTACTGGAGTCAGAGCGAGGCAGCACACTGGCCTAACCAACGCTTTGCGGCCTTGCATTCAGAACGGATGGGAATCTTCTTCATTTCAACCCACTTTGTCTTTAATTACAGTCGCACGCAAGCGCAAAGAGACAAGGGTCTGTAATTAGAAATAGAAATAGAGTCCCTTTGTGTTATTCTGGAGAGATTATTTGAGCCAAAGGTGTCAGAATACCCAGAATAAACCCGAAGGGATCATGCCAGGCAGCCCTCTTCCTCTCCTCTGGTATCTGAACTCTGTCATTTAGAGGTCGGGCGTGTATAAATGTTTTAGTTGCTGACAGGGCCGAAGATTTAACTTGTCAACAAAGTTTATAGACTAATCCATCTTCCAGCTGGTGTACGGTGACCGTGTTCTTATTGAGTCCCAGCCGTGCCGGTTTCAACCCTGCCGTCACAGTGTCCTTGTTTTTCAGTCCCTATAACAACTTCCGTTAGTGATAATCCTGATAGATACCACGATACCTTATAGACCTCCATGGGGAAATTCTCTTCTTTTTATTTTGCCCTCCACCACAGGGAGGTCAGAGGTCAGTGTCAGCTCCAGAACAGATATGGAGGCTTGAACCCGAGTCTCCGGTTGAAGGATGGTGTCCCTTCTCACCTTCATGAAGAAGACAGGAAAAAGTTTGCCTTGACATTTTGAATTCCAGCTGATTATTTTTCCTCCACCAAACACACCAAGTTGCATTCAGGTTTGTTTTGGATAAACACAGCGTCCTGGTGAATTGCTTATTTATCTGTTCTGAACTGGCAACGTGGGCATGGGAACCATGTCATCTGTACAGGGACGTTTGACCTTGAACACCCTTGTGACCCTACAGTGACCTTTCACCTCTGACCATCGTACATCACCAGTTACAGTGGCTAGGAAAACTGAAGACCACCAGCACACGCAGCGTCTTCTAAGGAGGCAATTTCAGTTTTGTCATTAAATTAACTGTATAGATGAACTGTAAAAAAATATATATTTTAACTGAAATTCACACACAGAAGTCTGAGGTCATGTCCAGCTGACTCATATGACAAAGATCAAACTTGATTTGCTTCAATACTACGTCGACCAAACCTAATGCGGAGGAGGATGGAGATGGACGGGCAACTACCTGCAAGAACCAAGAACCATTGGCAGGATATCAGGACAGGACACGCCCCTTTTCCTCACAGGGATTAATAATGTTTTAATTTTCATCATCTTTACAGGTGCTCACCCTCAGAGACTTTAGTCCTAGGTGCAAATCAGGGGGGGGGTCAGAACCCATATTTAAGTCTTTGGTAGGATTTGACCAGAGATCAAACCTGAAAGCCTTTGGTGCTACTGTACCTGTACTGTACCACCGTAGGACCACTTAGATCAAACTTTGAACCATAAATTCATCCAGGTCCTGGGTTTGAATCTTCTTCTTCTTGGCCATAGGTGTGAATGTGTTTGTCTGTCTATCTGTGTTGGCGATCTAACATGTTACTACCTTGTAAGATAAGGTCTTAAAGCCCCAGGAAACTTGGCTTGAAATAGTCAAAATGAATATATGATATCAAAGTTTAGTGTCTAATTAAGCATCCACAAAAATCTGAGTGAAAATAAACGTTCAGAAATATTAGAAAACCTAGTTCAAATGAGTCGGGGGTTCAGAACAGTGGGGTTGAATTGGACGTGGTATTTTCTAAGATTTATGACGCAGAGAATTCATTAATCCAATCATTAAAAAATGCACGTCAGTTGTCCCGCCCCCAACAGGTGCAACAGCTTGACAGTTTGACATGGGCGGAGCTATCGATCGTGTCAGGATGTCAATCAAATCCTGATCTGACACGCCTACACAGTCCTGAGAAATGGTCTCAACAGCTAAATGAGCTGTTTTTGAACGAGGTTTTCTAATATTTCTGAACGTTTATTTTCACTCAGATTTTTGTGGATGCTTAATTAGACACTAAACTTCGATATCATATATTCATTTTTACTATTTCAAGCCAAGTTTCCTGGGGCTTTAAGATATGTAATTATTTAATTCATATCAACGTTAACATTTTTTCATGCAATATCTTCTAAGAAAAGGCAACAGTTTTCCAGTCTGTATGATGTCTGCTCTTGGAATGAAGCTTATGTTTTTTTGGGGGTTTTTTTAAACAGATTTTTATTGGTTTTCAACAGAAACAAGAGTTATACATTTTGCCAGCATATCAATAACACACAGATAGACATGAAGAAAATAAAAAACCCTGTGGTTGTGTCCAGGGGCCGAGGGCTGCTGAGGGGATCGTATTCCACTTGTCAGCACACATTTTAACAGCTTGTTAGCGTCACAGTGAGGTGAAAATTACCATTATTAGTGACATTTCTAGGGGAATTACTATTTATCTACCCACCCATGTCTGAACAAACCGTCCAGCTCGCTCAAATCAAACAAGGCTGGCGAGGAGCACATGGAGCTCTGTCCTCCATGACCACAATGTTTAGACTGTGGTGTGACTACCAGTCTACCATGGCCTAACTATGGTACAGCAAATACAAGCACTCTAAGCACTTGTGGCTTTATTGTTTACCACTCTGTGTGTGTGTGTGTGTGTGTGTGTGTGTGTGTGTGTGTGTGTGTGTGTGTGTGTGTGTGTGTGTGTGTGTCTGTGTGTGTGTGTGTGCTGTCTGCCACAAGAAGACAACACTAACTGTCACTGGCTCAAATGGAGGGTGTGAGTGTTTCAAGCCTGCAGGCTTCACCCTGCAGGCTTGATCAAAGTGTGCGTGCGTGTGTGTGCGTGTGTGTGTGTGTGTGTGTGTGTGTGTGTGCGTGTGTGTGTGTGTGTGTACATGCATTATATGGATCAAGGTTAAGAGGGTCTTGTTTTACAGCAGACGCCTCCCTTCATCTCGGCCCGGTGCAGCGCTCTGCACGTCGTTTGTTTGGGTGTGATGTACACAGATGTCGACACCGCGGTGTAAACACAACTGAACTGGGGGTCTGGAGGGGGTCCGGTCTGGGGGGGGTCCGGTCTGGGGGGGGGGTCTGGTCTGGAGGGGGTCCGGTCTGGGGGGAGGGTCTGGTCTGGAGGGGGTCCGGTCTGATGGGGGTCCGGTCTGGAGGGGGTCCGGTCTGGAGGGGGTCCGGTCTGGGGGGGGGTCCGGTCTGGAGGGGGTCCGGTCTGGGGGAGGGTCTGGTCTGGAGGGGGTCCGGTCTGGTGGGGGTCCGGTCTGGAGGGGGTCCAGTCTGGAGGGGGTCTGGTCTGGAGGGGGGTCTGGTCTGGAGGGGGTCTGGTCTGGAGGGGGTCCGGTCTGGGGGGGGGGTCTGGTCTGGGGGGGGGGTCCGGTCTGGAGGGGGGTCCGGTCTGGAGGGGGGGTCCGGTCTGGAGGGGGTCTGGTCTGGAGGGGGTCCGGTCTGGAGGGGGTCCGGTCTGGAGGGGGTCTGGTCTGGAGGGGGGTCCGGTCTGGAGGGGTTCTGGTCTGGAGGGGGTCCGGTCTGGAGGGGGTCCGGTCAGGGAGGTGACCTACCTAACCTTAACAGGGTTGGTCTCTTTATTGATCCAGTCTGCTACTGGTGGCCACTGGAGCGGTCGAGGGTTTACATGCCTTGCTCAACGGCACCTTGACAGTAGCTGTTGAGGGAGTTGATAGTTGAATTGGCTCAATTTACACCTGGTATTAAAATGTGACCTGTATCTGATATGCTAGGCTGAGGATTCAAACCAGCAACCTTCCAGACGCCCACTCCTCTAACCTCTGCACCTTTATAACTTGATCCTCATCCCTCTTTGTTTTCTTTCTTCTGTATCTCACTCAGTTACTCAACTGTTACCTCTTCCTTTTCCATACCCTCCCATCTCTCTCTCTCTCTCTCTCTCCTCACCCCACAGCTTTAGCAAAACAGGTTTGTCAGAAAGTGTTTTACAGGGCAACCAAGAACACAAGTACAGATTACAAGAAAGAACAAATGAACGACAAATCTTTCCTCTCTCTCTCTCTTTCCGTCTTGAGTCTACTTTACATTTATGGAAAGTCAAGTGAAAGCACTTAAAACCCAGAGAGTAACGAGTGTGGCGTTGATGATGTGGAAATGGGCGGCCGAGTGCCTCTTCGCCTTTTCCGAACGGATAAAATAAGCATTGAGTTACAACTTGGAGGGAAGCGAGTGTTTTTTCCCCATTGGTATTGGCTGTTGGCATTTGACCGTGTGCTCATACATGGCCAGACCAACACTGTTCCAGTTGATTCCTCCCCAAGATGTCATTACAACTGGCTTCTTTATTACTGCATAATACAGGATCTGGAATTGAGTGTTGTTTCATTTCATCCAACATGCCCTTTGACCTCTGTGTCTTTTAAAGGTGCTGTGTGTAGCGTTTTTAAACATCAATACATCATTGTCAGTGGTATTGTTAGTGCTGGTGTTTCTCAAAATGAAGACTACATTTCCCATAAACCCTTCCTGTCACCAAGAGGATGTTGCTCCCTGTCCCCTCCCCCTGGTTTGTTTGTTGTTAGAAGGGATTTTTCCATTCGCTCCTTCCACCACCTGCCATTGCGAGGAACTCTGGAAGCTTCAGCTCCATTTCCTGCTGGAAGAACAGCGCCCTCTTCCTGTTTTGTGCCGTAAAGCAATCCAGCAGATTTCCCGCCAAAGTCTGACCCAGTGACACTCAATGTGAGAATGCAGTAGTAGAGGCCTGCAGATCGCTTGTTTGTTTACAGTAAATGTGCATGTGGTAAGGACTTATTGATTTGAAAATGCTACATGTAGCCTAGCATGTACCTCTCTGTTTAGACCCCAAGACCAGCTGATTCCACCGATGAGCTCCACTTCAACCAGAGAGGGGATTCAGCTGCTGTAGTGTTTGGTTGTCATGGAAACCTGCTCAGCCTCGGGCCTCAGTGTCACATGATTGAGAACCACTTGTCTGAAGTATCTTTCTCTCCCTTTCTCTCTCTCTCTCTCTCTCTCTCTCTCTCTCTCTCTCTCTCTCTGGTTCTCTACTGGACGCCCACTGTCTCCCCCCCCAGGCATCGGTCAGACCAGTTGAGGCCGCGAGGTTCCAGACACGCAGCCTGCCTTGGCCGGAAAAGGTGAACTCAGAGCACTGCTATTTCGGCGGGGGAGGAAGGAGGCTCGCGTCTGTCGTGTGTGTGTGCTTGTGTGCTTGAATGCCTGTGTGTTTATTTGTGTGAATGTGTGTGTGTGTGTGTGTGTCTGCAAGCATGTGCATATCTCTGTGTATTGTTGGTGCACAAAATGAGCATAAATTTGCATGCATGTCTGTATCATTGCAACCCTGACTAGCTGCAGTGTGTGTGTGTGTGTGTGTGTGTGTGTGTGTGTGTGTGTGCATGTATGTGTTTTAAATTACAGAGGAGCTGGCTGAAAATACTGCTCATAGTTCTGAGCCTGTGTTGGCAGAAGAGGCGGGGACTGCGGTCGAGGACAGGGGGAGGGAGGGAGGGAGGGAGGGAGGGTGGAGGCAGTCAGGGAATAAGTTCTGAAACCTGGCCCAGCGCTCGGACATTTCTCCACCGCCTCCGCTGCTTCGCTCTGGGCCTTGTTATGAGATACAGGAGAGCCAGGGTGGGGTGGGGGTGGGGGGAGGGGGGAGGAGAGGGGGGAGAGAGTTAGTGACTAGTTGAGTAACTGAGTGAGATGAGTGAGTGAGTGAGTGTGAAAGAGAAGGAGAGAGAGAGCAGGCAGGAGTTGTGGTGTTTGGAGAGAGTGGTGGTACTGATTACAACATCAGTCTCCATTTCCTTTACAGGGGAGAAAAAACACCAGACCAGACTCAGAGTTCATGCTGCAAGCTGTGTGTGTGTGTGTGTGTGTGTGTGTGTGTGTGTGTGTGTGTGTGTGTGTACTATGCACGTACATGCATTCGCCTCTGTATGTGCACACATATACAGCGCAGAGACACAGATGCATGCACGTAGCGAAACAAAAGCCACGCAGAGAAGTAAACAACTCTTTGGGGATGGAGAGAGAGAGAGAAAGAAAAACAGAGGAGGAGAAATGTATTGCATGCTGCACACAGAGGGGGTTTGTTGGAACAGCTGTGGCCGTGCAGAGAGGGAGAAAGACATCATGTTGTAGCGTATCGCTGCGCTGGGCCTTTCTGTTACACTGTGGTAGAAGTGATGATTATCATGATTGCACATAGGGAAGGAGGGGCGCGCACACACACACACACACACACACACACACACACACACACTCACTTTCTAATTTGATGTTTACACATTCCACCATCTCCCAGCAGTGCATTATTTTGGCTCTCTAAATGGCGTGTGCAAAGGCTACATGTCAATTAGTCTACACACGACCCAAAAGAGGGATGGCTGAAAGACAAGAAACAGAGAGAGAGAGAGAGAGAGAGAGAGAGAGAGAGAGAGAGAGAGAGAGAAACAGAAGTCCACCAAGAATCAACTCCCCAAGCCGTCTGAACACTCCAACTCAAACTCTGACCCTGATGAAAAGCTGACAAGGCCGACACCTGACTGTGCTGAGGTCCGTACAGCAGAGCAGAACACTCGGCTCGGTCCGGGTTCAGATTGCGAGATCTGCCTTGGACAGATTCCACAACAAGCTTGTGGCTGCAATCAAGGAATGTGAATGTGAGGTTTTTGTTGGACTACATCTTTCGTTTCCCTGAAGCCGTAAAACAAATCTTGCCACATGCGGTACCTTTTCGCAATCGGAGACCATCAGGAGATTTGTTTTTTTTTTCTGTCTTTACAGTAGTTAGCGCTGAGTGTTTCGCCAGTTCCAGATCCCCGCTGGTTCATGCATCATTGTTTCTCCGGCTCCTTGCCCCCGCTCATCTTCTCTAATGAGAAACATTTGTGTTTCAAATCATTTGCGCCACTTGAAGGCTAAGAAAACAGTCCTGCTTTTTTACACTCTCTGTCTCAACGTTTGAAAAATGCAAGGCCTCAAAAACAACAATCCATAATTTAGCTATGGCAGCGCCAAGAGAAGGGGTGGGGGGGGGGATTAGCTTGCGCTAACAGGAATGAGCCAGATTGATTTTTAACAAGTAAATCTGGAAGCAGAACCTTTTTTCTGTCTACTCATTCTTTTTCTAACGTCTGCTTTTAATGTGGCCAATTATGGCGTAATTGAGGAATGTGACCATTCTCATGGAAAAAAATGACTTTGCTGCAATAGGCTCCCAGAGAGAGTTCAAAGGGCAGCGCTTGTTGCTATAGCGACGCTGCCAAACAGCTTTACAGCGCACCTTGTCACCTTGTCACCTTGTTTGTGAGATGAGCAGCTGTCCTTCCTCTTTCCAGCGCTGTAAACACCAGCTCACTATAGTTCTCACAGCCTGAACAAGAGCCCAGTGTGTGGAGGAGTTTACGATACCTCCATCCTACACATTTATCAAGCTCTCGTTCGGTTTGTTTAGCCCACGTAACCCAGCTCTCGTTTGATGCCAGACCACACGCGGGATGGATTTATGATGTTGCCGTAACAGCGTCTATCTCAGGTGTCTGTGTTTGCTCATGATGTTTTATTATTTCCCTTCAGAGGATTTGCAGGTGTCAACAGGTAGCGTGCCGTCTGAGTCTGAGAGAGGGACAAAGGGAAGCTTCTGTCTCCGGAGAGATTCAAGAAGTTTAATTGTCACATACACACACGAGGTGTGTAGTGAAATGCAAAGTGGCAATGCTTAGCAGAAATGTGCAAAATAACAGGTTCACACTATTTACAATAACCAACACAATATTTACACTGTCACAGTTTTTAAGAGCTCTATATAAAAAACAACACAATATTTACAATAAGAGCACTTTATAAAAAAAAATATAGTAAAAAAAGGGAAAATTGTATGTATAATATAATATAAATTATAAATTATGTGTAGTCTTTACCTAAGTGTGTGTGTGTGCATAAGAGGGGCAGTGTGTGTGTCTTGGTGGGGGCCCTGGTGAGGTCAGAGTTCACAGTTCTGATGGCCTGAGGAAAGAAACTCCGTCTCAGTCTCTCTGTTTTGGCAGCGTGACTACGGAGGCGCTTGCCTGACCGCAGCAGCTGAAACAGTCCGTTGTTAGGGTGGTGAGGATCCTTCATGATCCTGCAGGCTCTGGTTCTGCACCTCCTGGTGTACAAGTCCTGCAGGGTGGGGAGTGTAGCTCCACTACTCTCTGCAGAGCCTTCCTGTCCTGAGCGGAGCTGTTGCCAAACCAGGCAGTGATGCTTCCTGTCAGGATGCTCTCTACAGCTCCAGAGTAGAAGGACTGAAGGATCCTCCGGGAGACTTTAAATTTCCTCAGTTGCCTGAGGTGGTAAAGGCGCTGCCTCGCCTTTCTCACCAGAGTGTCAGTGTGTGTGGACCATGTCAGATCTTCGGTGATGTGGACTCCCAGGTATTTATACCTGCTCACCCTCTCCACAGTATTCCCATTAATCCCCAGTGGTGAGTACGTCCTCTGTTGTTGTGTCCTCCTAAAGTCCACAATCAGCTCCTTAGTTTTGGTGACATTCAGGAGGAGGCTGTTGTCCTGGCACCAGAGTGACAGATCAGCAACTTCCTCCAGGTAGGCCTTCTCGTCGTTGTTGGAGATCAGGCCCACCACCACTGTGTCATCCGCAAACTTAATGATGGAGTTGGAGCTGAACCTGGCCACACAGTCATGTGTGTACAGGGAGTACAGTAGGGGGCTGAGGACGCAACCCTGGGGGGATCCTGTGTTCAGGGTGAGGGGGTTGGAGGTGTGTCTGCCCACCCTGACCACCTGGGGCCTGGCGGTCAGGAAGTCCAGGATCCAGGCACACAGGGGGGTGTTCAGTCCCAGCTCAATCAGCTTGCCAGCCAGTCTGGTGGGGACTATGGTGTTGAAAGCTGAACTATAATCAATGAACAGCAGTCTCACATAGCCCCCCTTCCGGCTGTCCAGATGAGAGAGTGTGGTGTGCTGAAGCAAGCCGTGCATGTTCAGAGCCGTAAAGAGTCCTTATGTTTGCATTGTCAGACGGCGGCGTCTTTTAGGTTCTTAGGTCTCTTTTTTTGGGATGTATAACAGGGTGTATCCATTATCCCAAAAAATAAAAAAATAATCCTGTTTCAACCCGAAATACATTGAATTGTGGAAGCAAGAATTGCTGAAGATCAGAGGTTCGATCCCCGGCTCCTCCAGTCCACATGTCGAAGTGTCCTTGGGCAAGACACTGAACCCCAAATTGCTCCTGATGGTCAGGCCAGCACCTTGCATGGTAGCTCACTGCCATCGGTGTGTGAGTGTGAATGGGTGAATGGGTGAATGAGAGGCATATACTGTAAAGCACTTTGGATAAAAGCGCTATATAAATGCAGTCCAAGAGGAAGTGGAAATGCTGTTTCATCATTTTGTCAACCATGGACTTTGACTACCTTACTACCCTATAATAAAAAGTACCATAAGTAGGTGTTTTTCCGATGGTGGAAATCTAATTTTTGAACAAAACTCTTCATTAAACAACAAATTGAACCAATAACAGCCACTATACACCACTAGTGCAAAGAGCCTGAAAAAGCCCCTTGTGTTCATCCTGGCATTTCTCATAAGTGGCAACTAATTCAGAGGCTGGTTTCATAAAGCGCTTGACCCCGATGGCGCTCTGAACTCCTGCTGAACCTGAAGACCCTCAGGGAGTCTCACTCGGCGTATTGAACCCAGTGATAAATGTATTACAGTTACAGAGTCTGGTTTGGATGTTGAGGATTCTTACTACCTACTGTGGATGAATGTGTGTGTGTGTGTGTGTGTGTGTGTGTGTGTGTGTGAGACCCCCGTTGGTCCATCCAGTAACTCTGGCCAGATGTGGCCCTTGCCCCTCTCCACTGTACGTCTCATTCTTTCTTTCCCTCTACCCATCTTCCTCCCCTCATCGCCTTCTCTTCACGTTAACCTCCCTGCCAAGTTCAGTCATGCTCATGTAGCTCATGGCATTCATGTGCAGATGCAGGTACAGTATATGCACACACACACACACACACACGCATGCATGCATCCCTCTAAATACATACACCACACACACACACGCGAACACAAAGGTTTTGAATGTGCCTGGACAAGAATATAGACATTAACAGTTAGACTGAGCACACACAGACACACACACCCACACACACACGCACACACACGCACACACGCACACACACACACACACACACACACACTGAACTCTCTTTGCCCCTGGTTCAAATCACGGGCTCGTCTTGGGTAATGAGTGTATCAGTGACCCAGGCTGAAAAATACTGGCATCGGATGCTGATTACAGGCCGTGTGTGTGTGTGTGTGTGTGTGTGTGTGTGTGTGTGTGTGTGTGTGTGTGTGTGTGTGTGTTTACACTGGGCGTTCACGTGGTAACAGGCCTGTTGCTAGGGTTGATCCAGCTCATTTCCTCTCCACAAAGACTCATCATCTATCATGTGACGGGCGTGGGCTCGGTGTGTGTGTTTACTTTAAACATGGTGTGTGTGTGTGTGTTTGCATGAGTGTGTTTGCATGTGTGTGTGTGTGTGTACACATGCAGGGATGTCCATATCCACACACAAACATAAATGAACACCTTGAGTCCTTGCGTGGGGTCACTGCTGTCAGATCTCCACAGTTCATATTTGCTATTGCAGGAATTCAACTTGTCCTCTATTTATACACATATGATCAAAGATGTTCAAATTGTCCTGATTGGCTTCCGTCGAATTGTTGAAATCTGTCCAATCAGTTTGTAGCATTTGAGCTAGAAAGCCTCCATTCACCAGGTTTACCTCGTTTGAATTAGAGGAGCTGGTGTTGTCAGCCAATCAGGGTCCAGTATTGTGACTGTTAGTCTTCAAATGCAATTCAATTGAACTAATTCAGTTCACCTTTCAACTAAACATGATGAAGAACACACTTCTCACCCCGAGCCATAAAATAGAACCGTGAAAGCTGAACAATATGGGACCTTTAAACTGATTTCATGGCCCGAAATCTGAAGGCATAACATTTAGTTAGCACGTGTAAACTCATAATTCAAGTTAGGTTGAGGTTTAAGATGAGGTTTAAATGTGACAACAGCAGCAGGGTCCTTGTGTGGGAGCATCAGGCCTGAGACTGTATGACTGTATGACATGACGGTGCTGAGAAAGCTCATGCATGCTCACCAGAACTCACCAGAACCATTTCTTTGATGAATAAAGGCTAAACCGCAGTTAGCCGCTACATAGAACGCTAACCGATGGATTCCACTGTTTTAAAGGAGGGGGGGTTAATACGGTTCAATCAGTGGTTTCACCGGTACAGTCTTGTTGGTATACCATAGTCACGTCCTGGACGGCGTGGTAGTGATGCTGTTTACATCCCCCATGCTAGCCGGCGGTCTCCTTTACAAAGACCTCTAATGGCTTTTAATGCCCCTTGGATCTGGTTGAGGTCATGTTCAGTGGTTTAGAGCATTAGACCACCATTCTCTTGCTTCAGCAGTTAGTCTCTCTCTCTCTCCTCTTTCTCTCTCTATCTGTCTTTTGTTCCCTCTCTCTTCCTCCTCTCTCTCTCTCTCTCTCTCTCTCTCTGGTCTTTCTCATGCGGCTTTGGTAAAATCGGATCTGGTGAAGCGTGACTTTTCCAATTACAGAGGAGCTGTAAATGACAAAAGTTGTTAGTAGTGTGTTTTACTGACAGTGAGAGAGGAGGCGACGGGTTTGGGAAAATAGTTTTAGAGGCTGACCGCCGGTGTGTGTGTGTGTGTGTGTGTGTGTGTGTGTGTGTGTGTGTGTGTGTGTGTGTGTGTGTGTGAGTTTGACAATCTCTCTTTGTGTCTTTGTATCAGTCACTGATACATTGACTCCATTCATTCCCCAACCCCTAACCCTAACCATAACCATAACCGTAACCCTCACCACTTCATGCTTAACCTGTTTTGTTACATACTGTTATATATCATCCATCTGGGATGTTCAATGTGATGAAGTTTGTCATTTACCTTTTAATTGTACCCACTTTCCCTCAACCTGTGTGGTCTACTTCTACTTCATTTCCCAGAATGCCCTTTGACAATCGGCAATAGCTGTGTTTTAACAGCATTAAGGTGTGTCAGAGTGGAGAGCAGAGTACAGTCCTAATCTTAATCCTAAACGAGCCCCTGGAAGACGTCAGGACCTCACTCTGAAGGTCTAAAACTGAAACTGGTTCTCACAAGGATAGATATACAATAACACACACACACACACACACACACACACAGACACACACACAATCACACACACACACACACACACACACACACACACACACACAGACACACACACAATCACACACACACACACACACACACACACTCCACACTCTCCCACTCGTAGCCCTTTCCTTGCAGAACCCCGTCCCCCAGGCTGCTCTCAGGGAGGTAGACAGCTAATTCTCCCACACTCTTCCTCACCAGCGTCCTCCCTCCCTCCCTCCCTCTCCATGTGGCTCCACGCCTCCCCCAGCTCTCACGCTCCTCTGTGGCTCGGTGTGGAGGAGGACTCGGCCTGTGGGGCTCTGCAGGGGCCAACGCTGTGGTCGGGTTGTTTGCTTGTTTGGAGTCCATGCTTGTTTACTGGTCCAGATATGTATTTGAGTGTATTTGACGATGTGGCGGACTGGGTTGGAGGTTGGGCTGTTGGCTGGATGCTGGGGGGGGGCGGAGTCAGGCTGGCAGGCAGGTGACTGGCTGCAGCTGGGAAGAGGCAGTCCACCGACTCACCTCTCCAGTTAAGCCTCACCCCACCCTCCCCCCAGTCCGCCACAGACCTCTAATCGATGTCACCCATCCCTCGTGTCGACGCCCTCAGCAGCTCTTACTGAATATGATGTGATTGGCAGAATTGTGTCTTTGACGGCTTCATGATGCTTTTTCCATGTTAGGATCTACATGCTTCCGAAATCTCTATTGGATTCATGGGTTATGTTACATATTACTGATGTCTTGCAGAAAGCTTGCAACCTTGTATCTCCTGGTTGGCTGCGTGACTTTTGATTCATTTTGCGGTAAAAAGAAGTGTGCATGTTAAGATATCCATGTGCACGTGAAGCTATACGCAGAGGAAACAAATCTAGTTCTTGAAAACACTTTTTTCCAATGTGGGCAATTTCCAGTCCTTTGAAATGTCATTGTAAATTGTTAAAAATGTCTGGAACCAAATCTGAAAAAATCAAGCATTTTTGTTCAATTACCAACGAGATGACTTCAAGGACTTAACAGGGCAATGATGATAAAAGGAGTTGTGGGCCTGCTTTGTGTCCTCTAGACCAACATGGCAGTAACTGCATTAAGCAGCTACAACACTACATGTAGTTCAGTCACCTCCACTCTCTTTCTGCAGTTGGTACTTACAATAGGGTAAGATCAGATTTCAATGTTTTTCCCACTTGAACTTCAAGATCACCCTCCACACACTGTTCATGTGTATATATATATATGTACAGTATATGTATATGTACAGTATATGTGTATATATGTACAGTATATGTATATATATGTACAGTATATGTATAAATGTATATGAACATGTACAGTATATGTACAGTATATGTATATATATATATATATATATATATGTACAGTATATGTATATGTAGAGTATATGTATATATATGTACAGTATATGTATACATGTATATGTACAGTATATGTACATGTACATGTACAGTATATGTATGTAAAACTTGCCGTATTCCTTTAAAGGGCCATTGAGTTCCTGTAATAATATCCTGTTGATATCCCTGGTGTTGACCTGATGCTCTCATATCCACTCACTCACACACACACACACACACACACACACACACACACACACACACTTTAGACTCATATCTTTAAAGCATGATGTGTATTTTTCTCTCACGTTCATCTGCGTTTGTGATGAACCAACCCAACACACTGACTGGACCTGACTGAGGTCAGCGAGGTGAAGAGGAAACGAGAGGCATTTGACAGCATTGCAGTGACTCAGCGGTATGAGGCCGGTGGTCTAGTCCGGGGCCGTGTGCCAACTGTTGAAAGACAACACCGGTGAGAAAGCAGCTCTGGCACCGCCGCCGTATCAGCAGCCCGGACCACCCGCCTCCGCCGGACCGCCGGCTCTCATACACTCAGGTATTTTTAGCAACTTAGGAAGAAATATACCCCGGGTCTCACCACTGCTCGCTTGATTGCTCCATGTTGTTCTCTGTCTTGGTCCCTCGTCACACACACACACACACACACACACACACACACACACACACACACACACGTTCATCCTCTGTCCTCCCCCTGTGAGAACACG
The DNA here is from genome assembly GCA_034670405.1 of Hoplostethus atlanticus. Classification (NCBI taxonomy): domain Eukaryota; kingdom Metazoa; phylum Chordata; class Actinopteri; order Trachichthyiformes; family Trachichthyidae; genus Hoplostethus; species Hoplostethus atlanticus. The sequence goes on along the minus strand of JAXDDX010000112.1, from coordinate 1,574,010 downwards.
TTCATTTTACATGTACATCATGTATTAAAGGAACTCTGTAGCATTTAGTATTGGTCAAAGTTGAGACTACATTTCCCATAAACTCTGTTGCTTCCTGTTACAAAGAGGAGGTTGCTACGTGTTCCCTAGCAACAATCAACATAAAACGTTATTGGACCAAAATTCACAAAGGTGATACTAGTTGATGTATTTTACTTCATGAAACAAAACATAGTATATCTGGCCAGCCTCTGTGTGACACGGACATTAGTTTTGGTATTTCTTGCAAATCTCATTCATATTTTCCATAGAATTTTTGGACTGCACACCAAATGGCGGTAATGCTACAAGATTATATCAGACAAAACCTGTGATACGAATGACTCAAAAACTATGATTTATCTCTTTCTCTCTCTCTCTCTCTCTCTCTCTCTCTCTCTCTCTCTCTCTCTCTCTCGTCAAATAGCATTTGCAAATAATCCATTTTCATTTGTTTCATCCTGTTTCAGGCCCACATGTCTGGGATTTACCGCATCAGGAAAATTTAGATAGTGTCAGGTAAGTTGGCAATCTGAGATATTCATTACATTCACACACACACACACACACACACACACACACACACACACTGAAACACACACACACTTTCCTCCTGCCGTCCGTCCCACTCCTTTTCCAGCAATAACAAGCCAGTCCTGACTCACTCCTTCCTGCCTGCTCTTCTCTCCTCATCTCCACCTTCTGGGGCTTTCCCTCATCCCTCTCCTCCTCGTCTGTTCCCCCTCCTCCTCGTCTGTTTCCCTCTCCTCCTCGTCTGTTCCCCCTCCTCCTCGTCTGTTTCCCTCTCCTCCTCGTCTGTTCCCCCTCCTCCTCGTCTGTTTCCCTCTCCTCCTCGTCTGTTCCCCCTCCTCCTTCGTGCCAAACGCCGTCCAGGTTTATGATAAATCTCCCCTCTGGAGTCGGACGCTTGGCTCCACCCACACAACCCTCCCCACCCAGAGCTTTCCTCGTTCCATCATTCCCTCCTCGCAGGTCGTTCGTTATCCCGGGGTTACAGCTATGAACAACACTAATAGATCTATGAGTCTGACAACGCCAAGGGCATGACAGATGTTTCTTTAAATACTGATGTTAGTACTAACAACTGTTCTGGTTGTAGTACATAGACTTGCACAATCACTTAGGTCAGCGGTATGAAATGTCAACAAAACGTCTTTCCATTTGTCCCTGCCCAGCATGTATTTGAACAGTTTAACTTCACTGAAATGAAAGAAAACCATAACTGACTACACTACAAAACAGTACAGTAACTGTCCTGTACTACACACAGGCTTTGCTGTCCCACAAGCAGCGAGTCTCCGGGGGGATTTTGTCAATTCCCGATAGCATCTAACTCAGTCGTCTGCAGCTACCGGACAGCGAGAAGCACTTAACCTGTCTGCCTCAGTAAATATCCAAACGTTCCCCCTGTGGACCGTAGCACAACAGTAGGAAGCTGAAAGCACCCTGAGCTCTGCTGCCGGACAAATAAACTCCACTTTGACGGGGTTATTAACAGACAGCCAAATGGACAGCTGACATGTTAACTGTTCTTTATGAGGATTGAAGTGACCAAACAGACTCACACTGGAATGAAATTGAACAGGAGCAGTGGACCGCAGGCTTAGAGGGTAGAGGAGTAGGCTTGTGACCAGAAGGTTGCTGGTTTGAATTCCCAGAGCTGCTGGGAAGACTGTAGTAGTAACGGGCAGCTCCCAGGTGTGAACGTATGAATGTGACATTGAACGTGTTATTCCCACCCCTGTGCTCTAACATCCATTATTTCCTGGTTGCTGCATCCACCTCAGCATCCTTCGCACTCACTGTTCAATCAGGTTTGAAGTTTTGCACCGCATGTTGTGATGAAACCCTAACCCACGTGCAGTAGAAACGGCGAGAGAAGTAAACCGGTCCAGGATGGGAAAGAAAATGGAGGAAAATGAGATTCTAGCAACATCAGAATTTCCTGAATTACACAGCACAAGTCTGAGGTTGAATAGGGACCTGGGTAGAAATGCTCTCTCCTGGAAGCATGTTTTCTAACTGAGTGGACATACTAGGTGTTTTTAAAATGCAGCGGAGATTGGATGTTTTATTTTCTGTTGCGTTGGCATGTAGAACGATACCAAGCTAGGAATGGATCTCCTTTTCATGCCACCCCGACTCCCTACAACCACAGGCTTCCTCTGTCGGCCACTGAGGAGCTCCACTAAGGGTGCATTATATCATATTATACATCATGTCATATGTTATATCATTCCATATAATCGGTTTATCATTTAATATGCTCAGTCACGTATTCCTGATTACAGTTCAAATGCCATCAGTCATAGTGTGGACCGAGTTAGACACAGTTGTTCCATGGCTCAGAGTCAGAGGAGGGAGGAGATGCTGGGCTTAGTGTCAACGTTAGGGGGATTCATGAGTGTGTGTGTGTGTGTGTGTGCGTGTGTGTGTGTGTGTGTGTGGGGGCTAGGGGTGAAAGGGGATGAGTATTAGTGACACTCGTCCTGCTCTGTCACCCACCCCCCCCCCCTCCCCTCCACCCTCCCTCCTTCCATCTGACAGACATGGATCTCTGTCGTCCTGGCTCCGTCCCAGCCGGGCCGTGGGAAGAAAACCCCTGCCTGGAAAAAAAAAAAAGATAAACAACTACAAAACGTAACAGAAGAAATCACTCATTCATCAGATAGTCTATATTTAAATACAGACGGAGAAGGAGAGTGTGTGTGTGTGTGTGTGTGTGTGTTTATAGGACTTAGTATCTCTGGGCTAAGAAAACAGGATCTGGTATGCTAGTTGTCCCATGTTCATATTCACTTAAACAGTTTTAACATTGGAAGTGATGCACACTGTATATTGCTACACCCAATACAAAAATATCATACAAAATGCACACGTACACATACCCCGCCCCCCCCCCCCTCCTTTATACAAATGCTTAATACAAATATTATCAAGCATAACATTTGTATTAAGTAAAATAAGATTTCCATTAGCTGCATATTGTCTGCATGTGTTTGGATTTTCAGTTTTTCTAAAAAATAATAATAATTGCGTTAACAAAAATGAAATAATATGAAAGAAAAATAAATAAAATAAATAATAACATGAAAATAATAACAACATTCTAATTTTAACAAGTAACTAATAATGGATTACAAGAATTGAAAAAATACCGCCTTAAGTTACTAGTTACCCCCCAAAATACTGTGAGTACTCTAACGTGTTACCCCTGACACATACAGGGGCGAGGGCTCTCTCTAACTGCCCATCTGGGACTTTCACATAGATTTCCAGTGTCCCTACATGAGGCAGCCAGGCGCTACTGGGAGACGACACTGTGACCTTATCCTCTTTTGGGGGAGAACAGAGAGAGAGAGGTCGGGAGGGGATTTCTAGACCAGACCAGATCCAGGGCCATAATGTGTTATGTTTGACTACTGGGATTTGAGAAAAGCTTTGTGAGGTTTTAGAGGTGAGAAAGATGGAAAAAAAAAAGGAGGAGAGGAAAGGAGGGATGACCGAGAGGGAGCGTGGAGCGCTGTTTTCAATTAAAGGGAGTGGTGAGGTAGAGGGGGAGAGAGGAAATTAAGGAATGAGCTTCATGGTTTTCATATAGATTCCTATCTACCTTTCCTTTTCTTTTTCACTTCATAAAACCGACTCCACACAGACTTTGTTGTGCCTACAGGTATCATGCTATACGATATACATTCAAGATAATAATCCACTTGACGTATGACATATGACACACTAGTGATTCAACCTCTAGCCAGTTCATGACGGCTTGTCCATGTGCTGCTCTAAACACCCGATAGGTCTTTCCTGGGTAAAATCCTCTGACACACAGGAAGTCATGCGCTTTACGTTTCTGGTAAATAGATGAAGAACTGCGTAGTTAGCATGAGCAGCGATAGCCACCGTGGCTGAACAGACAAAGAAAAGAGCGCCACCTACAGGAACTCAAACTCCATCAACAGAAAATCCAA
>JAXDDX010000112.1:1522500-1565000 GCA_034670405.1 Hoplostethus atlanticus | reverse complement strand
AGAATGTAGAGAAAGGCCTTTGCAGCGCTCTTATTAAAGCCAATCATCCATGGAGAAGAACCAGTTGAATTCCAATATGAAGAATCTCTCTTCCCATTTTTGCACTCGACCATTCAATCCCCTTTTCATTTCTCATCTTTTACAAGCCATCGCTCTTTGGACTTGGTCAGCACTTTTCTCTTGAAGTCTCTCCCTCGTGGCTCTGTTGTTTTTTTCCATCACTGCACACAAAGAGCTGCCAAAACGCAATTTTAAGCACTCATGTATCCAGCGCTGGCACGAGATGGCCAGCTCTCAGGAGTCAGTCGGTTTCTCAACAGTTTTGTGTTTCGTGTCATATGAAATTGATCACTGCATACCTACTGTCTTCGTTTACTTGACTGGCTTAAGCCAAGAAATAAGAACCAGTCTTCAGGTCAGTTGAAAGGTAGACAAAAGGTAAAGGAACAGGGCTTGTTTAATCCATCCATCACCTGTAATATTAGGCCTGAGTCGCCTAGCCGGGGCCAGAGCTACTGGCCTGGAAAGTTACGGGTGATGGTGAAGCATAGGATTAATCTTAATCCCAACACTAACAACAAATTTACAACAAATTTACTTCAAGTCCTTATTCTGCACCCCACAGCTACGAATCTCCCGTCATTTAATCTAGCAGTACTTTACCGCCCACCCGGGTCCTATTCGCTCTTCTTAGAAGAGTTCTCCAATTTCATCTCGGACTTAGTGACCCGAGCTGATATTATTCTCATCATGATTTTAACATTCACCTGATTAACTCCGCTGATCCTCTCAGTGAGGCCTTCCTAGATCTTATTGATACTTGCGGCCTCACTCAATTTGTTAATGAACTAACCCACCATGGCGGCAACACCCTTGACCTGGTTCTGACCCATGGCATTCCTGTATCTGCTTTAGTGGTCTCCTCTTATGTGCCCGCCCTATCTGATCACTATCTCATTAAATTCGAGATCGAATTGATCTGCCCACGCCAAAAGTGTGATGATACATATACCAGCCGTCGTATTAATGCTACCACGGCCTCGTTACTTTCTGAAAAACTGCCCAGTTTTCTCGCACCACTCTCTGGTCATGTTGGCTCACTCGCCAATTTCACCAACAAACTAAACGCTAGCCTTACCAACGCGCTCGATTCAATCGCCCCGTTAGTCACAAGAAAACACCACGCTAGGAAGTTTGCACCGTGGTTTACTAACGACACTCGTGCACTTAAACAAGTCTGTAGAAAATTAGAGCGTAAATGGCGATTGACCAAACTCGAAGTCTTCCGGCTCGCCTGGAATGATGCGACATTATAAACTGCACACTTCTCTAGGTTAATCAGTGCAAATAAAAACAACCCGAAGTTTCTATTTGACACTGTCGCTAAGCTAACACAGAATCCCTGCCCCTCTGATAGCTCTCTGTTTTCTCCGAATGATTTCATGTCCTTTTTTACTCACACTAATTACCCCATCTCACCCCTGAAAAGTTCACTTGGTGTTTCCTGGGCTGAATGTCTTTTCTCACAGTTTGATTCAGTTTCCTTAGACACTCTGTCGTCTAAACCCACGACCTGCATGCTTGACCCTCTGCCTGCTAAACTGCTGAAAGAACTTTTACCTATCCTCAAAAGGGTCGCAATTCCTCCTGAATCCAAAAGAGTCGGGTCCTCCGCTCGGCCTGAAGCCTAACGTTTTCCTCACCACAGCATATAGCAGCCATTAAAACTGGCCCTTGCCATGATCAAAGTGATTATTTGGGGAGCTTGTGGGGCCCGTTGTTGTCTTTGGCCAGTGGTTTCACAGCACATTGAGAATAATACCCGGCCTGGAGAAGCCATTACCAGTCGGCGTCAACATCCTCGGGACACACAGTCAGAAAAAATATACCAGCGTATATTCAGTGTTCTTGTAGGGTCGGAGCGTTTGTTGATAGAGACTGCATGAGAAGATGCAGGAGATAAAGGAGGAGGCGGAGACCGGGACAAACAATACTTTGCAGCGTTATAAAGACAGAGGAAGAGAAACGGTGGAGGGTGGAGAGGAAAAAACAAATGAAACGCAAAAAGACAGTTTTAAAGAAAGTTTTAAAGACTTGCTAATACTAGAGGATATACACTTCAGTCTGCTACTCTTTACATTGTTAATTTCTATTTAAGTTCTATTGTATGTTTTTGTGTTTTGTTTATTATGTGTATTGTTGTGTATTGTATTTTCCAACAGGGACAATAAAGCCTTGAACTTGAGCTTGGAGTGCAACAAGAGGGGACATGGGAAACAATGATGGCAAGAGACCAGCTGTCAAAAAAGACTGACAAGGATGATGAATGGGAAGAGAAAGAGAAGAAGAGGGAAGGATGGATGGATGGAATATGAGAGAAGTGTGCTTGGTGTTGGCTATACCGAATGCACACACACACACACACACACACACACACACACACACACACACACACACACACACACACACGCAAGCTAATCAAATCTGAATCTTTGTATGCATACACATGTGTTTGTGTGTGTGTGGGGGGGGGGGTGTGTGTGCACGCTTGCATGGAATATAACAATACTGGTCGATGCTTTTATCCAAAGCGTCTACAGTTCAATGAGTGTGTACATTTTTAGTGGGACTCAACCCCCTGACCTCGCGGTCTCACTGCGCTCTGCCCGTTGAGTTCAACATGTTTACGACGCTTTCGACGTGCAGCTTCTGCGATTATATGCACTGTGGCCCAATACATTATCAAAGAAATCTCAAGTTATTCTGCACTGCACACATAAACCGCAGCGTTCCATCGACTGTACGCTACATTTACAAGAGAAAACATGTTTTCATCAAATGCGGATCACAGGCTATTGTACGTTTGAGCCGTGCATTCCCCCTGTCACTGTAAACATGTCAGTGCGCTGTAAGGGAGTCACACACACACACACAGAGCAGAATTATTTATTTTTTTTGCAAGCTTGTGAAACAAAACCTTCCTAAATCCAGTGGGTTTCATGTGGAAAGGAAGACAAGTCAGGTGGTCTTCAGACTGCATGCAGAATAAAAAACAAAGTGCAATTCGTTTCATTTCATTCCACTGGAGAGACGAATGAAACCTGGCCTGCGGCGAGGCCCCAAGGCATGGCAGGTAATTCCCTTTCAGTGTCATAGTGATGGTCGGGTGGGTGGCAGGATGTCCTAGTGGTTAGAGTGAGCATCCTATAATGGGAAGGTCGTAGGTTCAAATCCCACAGCAGCCCATTAAACCCATTAAAAAAGTGTAAAGATGAGGACTTCTTCTCTAAACCAGTATGGCAGGTAAGTATGAAGGGTAGCAAGGAAGTCCATTATCTATTGCAGTGTTTCTATTATATTTTAGTAGTTTTTGTTTTTTGGTTCCACATTCAAAAACTAAACGACCTCCAACGGTTCAGTTGAGTTTCAGTTCTGGTTTCAGTTCTGGTGCAGTTTGGTTCTCAATTGGTTGTTTTCATGATAAAAAACAGTTTTACGACTAAACTTTTGGTAGTAGGCAGCAGTGACAGATAGACAGCAGCAGGGTGACGCCCTGATTGGGGTTGAGGTTGAGGTTGAGGTTGAGGTTGAGGTTGCTGTTCCAGGCTGCTAATCTGCTGTAATGAGGCGCTAATCTTACAACCCGTAGTTAAGAGACCGCCGTGCGATATTTCCAATACACACACACACACACACACACACACACACACACCATAAAGTGGTTTTGTTTGTCTTCATTTGGAGACATCCTTGTCATCTGGTGGCAATCTGCCTAATACTCCTCTTCCCTCCACTTTCTTTTCCTTCACATAATCTAGCTCTCCTGCTCACATGCTGCTCTTATCTAGAAACAACACAAGTTCCTCCCATCTGTCTCTTCCTCTGTTCTCGGCTTCCTCCTCCCATCGCCCATCTATCAAGTCACCCAATCCATATCATCCCTTTCTTTATCCGTCCATCCATCCTCACATGCATGCAGCATGTCAGACGTCTGCTGTGTGCTTCCTTTACCTCCTCTGGCCTCGTGATGAAGGACGGGGAGGAAGGAGGAGCTGTCACCGTTGTGTCTCCTCTCGTTCAAACACACAACAACCCAAGGCTGTTGGAGCGGCGGAGGTCTGTTACATCGCTGTCGTCACGTGAAAACCACCTAACTCAAATTTAACTGGTTTTCATGTTTTTACTTGAATTGAAGGAGGACACGGTTCTCCTTCTGTGACCCTTTATGTGGCTGATCAAAGCCTTTCAAAACCTGGTGTAGAACATCCAATCAATCTGAATCTCTGTGTGATAATAATGTGACACTTTATTGATCCCCAAAGAAGAAATTCTCTTTTCTCTTGCTCCTTCCACGGGGAGGTCAAAGGTCAGGGTCAGCTAGAGAACAGCACCCCCTGGACCTACCTTGCTCAAAGACACTTCAGCAGGGTAGATGACGGACTCCCCATTCTCTACGGCACCCATTTGAAGGATTACGCAATCCTCACTGTTATTGTGCTTTGAAAACCTGTTCATGATTTAAAAAAGGAACAGCTGGCAACGTAAAACTCTGTTTGTCTTATTGGAGATACAAGGGTTACACCCTTACACTACTTTTTGTGGTAACTATTGATCTGTTTATCTGTTATTTCTTCGTGATTTGTCATTAGTTGGTAATGTGCTCTAATTAAATCTAAATCTGTTTAATATAAATGAGATTATTTATTGTTTTTAAGACAGAGCGTACATTAGTAGTATTAGTAGTATTTTAAAACAGTAATGGACAAAAGTGGGTAATGCAAAAGTACACTAACAAGTTGCTTTTAATCAAGTAACTTTTTAAAGTACCAAATGAGCAACTGTACATTGATTAGCTGTTTACAAGACGCCTAAATAAAAAATTGAAAGAATTGTTAAAAAAAAAATGTATCTTACATATGGACTTGGCTCTTGACTCTGGTGCATATGTCTGATACTTACAGCTGTTTATGAATTGTTTTAATAGGTAATCATGTATTTTCTACACTGGGCTGTACACAGCAGAAAAGATCCTGAGTGTTGAAAAGACGCCTCGTGCTCAGCGGTTAAGTAACAAGAGTAAAGTAACTAATTGCTTCAGAAGTAACTTTCCCCCAACACTGATCCTGGACCACCTCAGTTCCATCCTGTTCATCTCCAGTCTCCTCTGTGGCGTAGAGCCCATTCATCAAAACCAGCGAACGGCAAATTCACTGCTGTCATCAAGTCATTTTAGCCCTGAACATTTCTCCACAATTCCTCCTGATTTTAGGGGCTGTCAAGTCATTTTGGTGATTTCTCTGTGTTGGTCCTGATGTTAGGGGCCGTGTTGTTTTCACAGTGGTCCAGAAGATCAGGTCAGACGTTGGTTAGGGAGGATGAGGTCGGTCTGGCTCGTCAGATTGATGTTTCGTAGAGCTCTGCTCCAAGAAAACAGTTCTCTCCAGTTTGTTTTCAAAGATAAAAATAAAGGAACAGTTTTTTTACTGTGAAAGTGCAGAAAGACAGAATATCCTCCTCACTTTAGAATAACCCAGAAGTACTATTTTACCAGAGAGCTTGCAGGTGGCATGACCATGACCTTTTAACTATGAGCAGTAGCGACAGGTTATGGGATGTCTTCGCTGCTATTTTGGTGCTTTGCCAAGTTACATTACATTTCTACATACATTTGGTCATTTCTCATTCTGTAACACTTCAGGACCTTTAAATAATAATAATACCTGCATGAGAAAGATGGACAGGACACAAACAAACACACAGATCAAATAAAATAGAGACCTGAACTGAGGGAGCTCCATTTTGCAGTGGGACTCTTTAGGATGTGTCCTTTGTATGTGTGTGTGTGTGTGTGTGTGTGTGTGTGTGTGTGTGTGTGTGTGTGTTGGTCATATATGGGGTGTATATGTATATAATGCTTGTGTGTGTGTCAATGTGTTAGAGATTGCAGGCCTTTTAAAAAAAACAACTGAACAGATCAGTTCAGCCTCGATCAGCCACGCTACAGTAGCTGGGTTGCGTGTGTGTGTGTACATGCATGTCTGTGTGTGTGTGTGTGTGTGTGTGTGTGTTTGTTTAGCTGTTTATCTCTATATGTTTATCCAGGCACATTCAAAATCTTTAAAAACACAACCATATTTTCCTCTGTACTCTGTTTCTTCCTGCCATATCTCTGCTCTTTAAACTCAAGCAATAAAAAAGCTGTAAATCACAACAATAAAGTTTGCAGTTGAGCTAGTTTTTTTTCCCCACAGACTTTCAATTTGTATCCCTTCAATGCAAAATGACACTGTTGTCAAGATGATAGAGTGTGCATCTGCTGTTTTTCATGAATGAGGAATCCTCGTTTTGTCACTGAGGATCCAAGGAGGGCCATGAAGCCACCGTGTGAATGTTTAACTCAAGTAAGAAAATGAAAAATTTGCAAATCTTTTTCTGCAGCAGCAGCAATAACCGGCCAGCATGGTGCCTTGGAGGCTGAGGACAACTATTTCCACCACAGCTCATTTCCTCAGGGCTGTGGAGAAGTGACACAGACAACAGTCATTTGTTTTTAGAGATGACTATGCCAGATCGTGTATTTAATCCAGACTCCACGCCGGCTTGGCAAAAATAAATGATGGTTGCCTTGCAAGGTTTGTTACGTTTATGAGGAGAGGGTCTTCAGTATGAAGGATGAGCTGTTGAAATCTGTGCATTGTGCAAGTTCGCCTCCGAGCAGATGAAGAACGAGGGAAGAGAAATATTTGTTTTTCCATTACTGCTCCACATAGGAGATTGTACAGTACTAGGTCAGAGGAGAGGAGAGGAGAGGAGAGGAGAGGAGAGGAGAGGAGAGGAGAGGAGAGGAGAGAAAGAGAAACCATGAGACAGATGAAGAGCATGGAGGTCATTTATTAGCATGCATGAAACAAGAATTTGATTTCTCCTCTCAACAATCAGCCTCTTGTCTCTCCTACCAGACCTGTTCAAACAGCATCAGCAGATACTATGGTTTAGTTTAGCCTGCTTCAATACTATGGTTTAGTTTAGCCTGCTTCAGTATTATGGTTTAATTTAGCCTGCTTCAGTACTATGGTTTAGTTTAGCCTGCTTCAGTACTATGGTTTAGTTTAGCCTGCTTCAATACTATTAGCCTGCTCCAGTACTATGGTTTAGTTTAGCCTGCTTCAGTGCTATGGTTTAGTTTAGCCTGCTTCAGTACTATGGTTTAGTTTAGCCTGCTTCAGTGCTATGGTTTAGTTTAGCCTGCTTCAGTGCTATGGTTTAGTTTAGCCTGCTTCAGTGCTATGGTTTAGTTTAGCCTGCTTCAGTACTATGGTTTAGTTTAGCCTGCTTCAGTACTATGGTTTAGTTTAGCCTGCTCCAGTACTATGGTTTAGTTTAGCCTGCTTCAGTGCCAGTGGGTGGGGTTGGCCACACAGTCAGTCAACCTCTCTCTGATGGCCAGCTCACCTGAATCCCACCTGGTTCAGCAAGACGGTTGCACAAATGAAAAGGGATTATTTGTCAATACTATTTGACCGAGTCTGTGCGAGAGAAAAAGCCTCTACCCCCTCTACCTTTACATCCTCCATCCAATCAGTTTAGATCTCAAAGCAGCACCCCATTGGTTTACGTCATCTAACCTACGCTCACTGGGGAACCAATCACAAATCGATACAGGTCTTTAGTACCTTAATCTGCACCCCTCCACCTCCAGCATCAAGGCTCTGTTTGGATACCCAGTGTGGAGCTACATCTACAGGTCCAGCTTCAAATAAAGTCTACACCAAAGTCAAAGCTCTTTGAATTTGTAAAACCAGTCACTCCTGATTGACCTGTGGATGTCGTTAACTTGGACGCACCGTACACGGTTGTTTTCCGGGCTGGCCTTGCACGCTGAATTTCCCCTCCGGACAATAAATGCCGTTTTATCTTTTAAACAATGAAAACCAGTTTCTAGCAAATTACAGGTGATATATATCAGCACGTTAAGACCGGCTTTTCCTGTCAGTTTACCGACTGAACACCTGAAATCTGTCATGCTTTTGGCTGCAGCAGGTGCATGTTCAGTGGAAAGGAAAGGAGTGGTTGTAAGGAGATCTCTCAGCAGGAGACTGATGTGTGGATGGTGTGTGCAATTAATCGAGCAGAGGAAATGCAATGTTGAAAATGGTGGTGGAAGTGGTTTTGGTGTGTGTGTGTGTGTGTGTGTGTGTGTGTGTGTGTGTGTGTGTGTGACCTTACTGTGTGTGGGTGTTGGAGTCTCCCTGGACTGAGGTAACATTCTGAGCTGCAGATGAGGCGTGACATGACCGACAGCTCTGGGAGGCTTCGTTACCAGCAACCAGTAAAAATATTGTTTATTTTCTCTGTCTCCAATGGGGGGCATTTACAAATTACACTGAGTGGCCTGATGGGGGCGCTATAGTTAAAGGTAAACATTTCTAATAATAATAATAACTTTATTTATATAGCTTTTCAATGTGCTTCATAAGAGTAGAAAGAAACAGTGATAATACAAAGTACAAAAGTAAATACAAAACAATCCTAGTTTAAAGCTGGACAGAGGGGATGGGGGGGGGCATCAGGTCAAAGCATGTTTAAAGAAACGTGTTTTTAAAAGAGATTTAAAAGACACCGAGCTTGCTAGCCTGATCTCCTCAGGCAGGTCGCTCCAGAGTTCAGGTTCCCTCGTGGCAAAAGCTTGTTCACCCTTAAGGGTAAAATTAAAGAATAAGCTTATTCTCTAATGTTGCCTGAGGAGCGACCAGGAACGCCCTGCCGGAGGATCACTGTTTGATACGGTGAATAGACGGGAGGCAGGAGACATTGGGGAAAGAGAGACAAGGGTCCGAGGTCCTGGGCGTCACGGTTGCATGGCTAGCAACTGAGTCGAATGAGGTCAAAAGGTCAACATGTTTAACTCAGAGGAGACATGTCAAGACGCCAATGGTCCGATTTTGAGGAAACATGGATGATGTGTTTGTGGCGGCTCTTCAGATGTTTTAAAACATTATACTGATTGGCCTGATGGGGGCGCTATAAAGGTCAAACATTTCAAACTGCCTACATCACAGGTCCAAGTTTGATGGATGGGAGGGATGATGCATCTCGTCACTGATTGGCCCAAGGGATGCCTGCATCATCCGTGGGGGACGACATGTTTCACTAGTATACACTAGTAAATATCCTTGCTATCAAGTACGTCTCCATTCTTCTTTTAAAATATCATGTATACGTGCACGCACATGCACAACAAATATGGTGCATGCACACGCACATGCACAGTACCCACACTCACATCTCCTCCATCACCACACACACACACACACACTCAGACATAGCCTTTCAATATTTCACTCACATAGCCTTACAGCGAAACCCCAAACACACACACACCAACACACACACACACACACACACCAACACACACACCAACACACACACTTCACATACAAACTATTTTCGACGCGCTGGCTATGGGAGAGGCGATGGGGAGGTGTTGTGGGGGCGTGCTTTGAAGTGGGTGGCCTTGTGTGGGGTCCTGTCAGAGACGAGGGGGTGGAGTCATCCTGGGTGGAGGAGGGCGGGGGGGGGACGGGGGCGTCTGTCACACTGCCTGTCTGATTCAGCCTGTCGAGGTCATGTGACGTCTGACCTGGCTGTTTGTCTTCACAGGGTTGACTGGGACTTGACTTCGTCTCGCAGATTGAAATCGATCCGCACCTCTGCAATCAGTGCCTGGCAAATAAGCCATGACAAACACACACACACACACACACACACACACACACACACACACACACACACACACACACACACACACACACACACACACACACACACACACACACACACACACACACACACACACACACACACACACACACACACACACACACACACACACACACACACACACACACACACACACACACAGCCTTCCCCTTACCCCTCCCCACCTTGATTGCTTGCTTCTTTCTCATTGGTTCTCTGGTGATTTTCCAAGTCTGGAAATGCTTCGGAAGTTTTGGAAAATGATACAAATCAGATTTTTTTTTTCGCCACGGAAATTCATTTGAAATCTTTTTTGTTTTAAACCCATCAAGTGTTAACATGCAGTTGGCATCACTGGCTTCAGGTAGGTTTCAATCAGATAAGATGTACTTTATTGATTCCCGGGGTGAAATTGGGTAACAACCCCAACAACAAGATAGGAATGTGATAACCGTCCAGAACAACAACGCTTGAGAGATTGACAAAACATGTAACACGTGAAGGTAGACGCTTCTAAATGTTGGTCATGGAAGTTGCACTACGGATAACGGTGGAAAAGTCAAAGGAACCAGGGGTAGGAAAAATACTGCATGTAGTAGCGCTGTGTGTGTTTCCTTCAGGTCCTCGCCACTTCCCTCCCCTCTCTCTCAAATAAAATCACAGACAGATGACGTCCCTCCCCTCAGGCTTTAACAGTGGCCGGGCCTGAAGAGAGCTGTTTATGTTTATGGATAAAACTGCTGACACACACACACACACACACACCCAAGCTCGGGCCCCATACCTTAAAATTTGCAGTATTTTTTTCTCTCTTTTTAAAGGCGCTTTGTGAACACATCTGACCCTCCGGTTTCAAACGGTTGCCAGGAGGGGGGAAAAAAACAGAGAGGAAAAATGACTCAAAGAAACTGTCAAGACGTCTGGTTATGAACTTGAAGGAAACAGCAATGTGAGTGTTGGATTATGGGGTATAAATTTAACAGGAATGAATGAATAAAACTTTCAGTCAGATTAAACAAATAAAGAGCCTTGGATCGCTGGACCGAACCAGCTCAGTCTGAAATCCTTTACCTGTTAGCTCTCTCTCAACCATCGCTTTCACTATTTTTTTTCTTACCTTTATTTATCTTTTTGCTGGGCATTTATTCTCTTTTTTTTTTTTAGTACCGCCCTGCTTCACATTTACACATTGCACACACATGTGTTACACCTGGGAGCTGCCCTGCTTGGTAATCCCATTAACTCTCTAAATCCTCAACTCAAAGATTTTGCAAAAGAAGACCCAGATGGTGAGTGCCTTGCTCGCAGGTTCAAGCCAATGGTTCTGTTTACATGTGACTATTTCCAAAACTGTCAGTCTGATGAGAATTGTGAGAAACTGAGGTGTTTTTAGCAGAACAGACCTTAAATTCTGCCATTGTAAAATTGTAATTTATATTTTGCAGCCATTAAAAACACATTTCACTAGATATAAGTTGTTTTTTCTTGCAAACATTGTTCAGTGAACAGCAAAACCACTCAATTCAATTACCTGCATTGAGCTTGGGCTTAGAAATCCATAGAAATGGCTCCATCAGGGCCGTGAGGAGAGAGGCTCTGTGCTGTGCTGACTTCTCAAAACGATGTGGCTGCGAATCGAATCATCGGTCACACAGCAACAACAAACGCTACGGCGCTGTGAAACTTTCTGCATGATTTAGCAACCTCTCCGCTTTTTCCGTGGTGTGAAAAATTCTGCGATGGCGGATTCGTGGGAGGCCTGCTGGAAACGTAAAGGTCATGAGGGAGGTTGAAGGGAGGGAGTGTTGTGGGTTACAGCCACTGGTTGCAGTCTGCAGCCTTCAGCACTTTCCAGCAGACTCAAGCTTGTTCAGCCTCCCCGGGTTATTCTGATACTCATCTAAAAATGTCACCGTTACAGCGCTAGTGTCCATCTGTGAACTGTCCAACTGTAACATAAACTCCTCTTCGAAACTCCCGCCATCTTGGTGTAGCCCACTGCAGACTACGCGTCCCTTCGACCGTCACATAACACGATGAGTTTTTGGATGTGTGCGTCAACGTGGCCAGTGGGGGGTCATCAGTCCTACTGGCTCTTTGGCAGTCCGATGAATGATGAATGAAATGTTGCACAAGAAAAGATTACATGAGTGTGTATTCTGTCTTCTCTGGTCCGTATTGGACATATCCAGTATGGGCTGCAGTGAGGTCATCTACAGATCTGTGGTTTTAGCATGTCTGTAGCTGACCCTGACCTCTGACCTCTGACCTCCTTGTGAATAATAATATATCACATTACCATTAATATGATTTGTTTCTTCCACTGTGGTTTAGCTCCTTCAAAATAAAAGCTCTCACTGCAGTTTTTTTTTTTTTTATTCAGTTCATGTTGATGGACTGGTTGGGTTATGCCCTGGGGGTGGCGCCAACACAAAAACACAGACGGGTGCCAAAGACTGGAGAAAGGTACAGTCAGAATCAGAGTCACTTTATTGGTTGCATTTGTGCAAAGACATATTGACAGCTTACAGAGCTCGCCGTACATAAAGACACACATTGTAGGACAAAATGAAAGAATTGTTCTCTACATTTTTTTTATGTTCGGTTTTTGCCTTGCAGCTTCTCTGAGATAGAGTTCACTTGTGATGTGCACATGCTATTTTCTGCACTTCCTTTCCCCTCTTTCTTCTTCCACATATTTCTACTGTATGCAACTTCGCTTTTCACCACATCGCCTGGAAAAAGCTCAGTGCGTCATGTGACAAAAATGCACCGTCCATCCATCTGATCTGCGTCTTACCTGTTCCAGCTTCCTGTGTTTTCTCTGGCAGAGCCTTCATCGCTGCAACCTTTCTCCTCCCCAAAACCCCTGGCGTGTTAATTAAGACCTGCCACGGAGTCTGACGCCCGGGGAATGATGGCTGATCCTTTCCCGGGGAGTGGAAAAGCTGGATTGATTTGACAGGCTCAGAGAGAGAGAGAGAGAGAGAGAGAGAGAGAAAGAAATAGAGGGGGAGGTGGAGAGGGATAAAGAGAGAGAGAGGGAGACTTATAACGTAATTCCCAAAGGGGAGTTTGATTTCATCCTGCAGGTATTTGGACGGGAGAGAGAGAGGCAGGCTTCGGGGATAAGGCTCTCCTTTGTGTAAACTTTCCACTGGATGAAAAAAAAGAACGACAAGGAAGAAAAAAAAAAGGACTTCTTTAATTTCTGTTTAAGAATACTGGAGGAGTTGTGGTGGAAAGTCCGGGGCAAGTGGCGGGCATGGTTTTGATTAAACATTATGAGATACTGAGCTCAGCATTGAGAGGAAAAGCAGCGGGGGGAGTTCGGGGGGAGGGGGGTCACCATAGCGTTGGCATGTTCTTAACATCGTCTGTTACTTAGCACTCAGGTATTCCTCAGAGAGAGAGAAAGAAAAGAGAGACAGAAACAGAGAAAGAGAGAGAGAGGCGGGAGGTTTAGTTAGACAGAGTTAGAAATAATCTTCAGACCTCAGAAATAAAGTTGAGTTAACCCTTGGTGGGCGGAGCCTGAGATCAGTTTTTTGGAGGACTTGAATGACAGGTCAAAATATAAAACAAATATATAATATGAAGACAAAGACTTCTTTATTTCATTTATTCAAGACCATGACATTCCTGATCTTGGCAGGTCAGCTAGGCTAACTAGCTAACCTGTATAACTTGGTATGGTTACACTATATGTTCTCCGTTAGCAGCAGAGCGCTAGGCTTCATAACATCAGCTAGCTCCTCTCTTACTCCCTCGGCCTTTTCCACTGGGCTTCAGTCCAACTTTACTTAGCCACATAAACTGTGGTTCTTTGACTCCGCCCACTGAGGTTTTTATTCAACCAATGAGATTGTTCCTGCCTCCAGAGCAGCTCTACCTCTGAGAAATGTTGGTTTACCAAAACTTCTTCAAAAAACAATCTGCAACAGAAAGGGAGAAAGAAGAACAATGAGCTACTGGGGATGTTGACAAAGGCACCATATCTTTAGAAATGTCCAGAAACAGTCAGCAGAGGAAATTACCTTCAAGTCACAGAGAGAGAGACAGAAACAGAAGCAGACAACAAGCGTATGAGTCAAACTTTCTTATATTTTATATCAGTTAGCTTCAACAGCCTCTTCACTCCATATGATCTTGCACCATGTGACTTTGCATTGGCTTTGATGAGCACAACCCTTCCTCTCTGTTTGTACTCTAATCCATCCATTCATAATCTTAACTCCAAACTTAATTTAGCAGGTTTCATAACATGCCTCTTTACTATTGTGTC
Organism: Hoplostethus atlanticus; assembly: GCA_034670405.1. NCBI lineage: Eukaryota > Metazoa > Chordata > Actinopteri > Trachichthyiformes > Trachichthyidae > Hoplostethus > Hoplostethus atlanticus. Next base: position 1,550,956 of record JAXDDX010000112.1, on the reverse strand, counting down.
GTGGGGAGAAGATTAAGAGATGTTGGTTTACTGAGAGGCAAATGTCACATGTCACGGCTCTCTCCACCGGCTGGACTCTTTTGTAAGCAGCTTCTTGGTAAAAACCAGACTCTGGCTGCGTTTGGCACCAGAGGGCTCCTGGCAAATAAACCCCAATGAATGAAGGGATTAGGTGAAAAGAGTATTAAATGACCCCTGACGCGTATGAAGGGGGCACATTGTAGGAATTCAAATTTTAAAGTTTCAAAGTTTCTTGCTCAGGGCTGTTACATGAAGACAGGTCAAAAACAACAGTGTCAAAGATTTGGCAATCAGTTTTACAGGCAGTTTCAAATAATCTCCAGCTAATGCATCACAACTGAACTTGGTTTTGATTTGCTATCTTCTCTAAACAACTGTTTCATCCATCCAATCAGATTTACAGCATTTCAACATTGTGAATCATATTTTTCAAATCCTGAGAAACAGTACGATTGACAAGTGATAATACGGAGACTTCACAGTACCTGTAGCTCAACTGACTAATAAGGACTGCAGGAGCTGTTTCGATCGGCCCGACTCCCCAGAAGATGTGGGAGATTTCCATGGAGCTTTTCCATCGACCTCGGATGAGGTTGCCTACGGAGTTATGGTTCTGAGCTCTGATAGTTGGAACAGACTTCCACAGTTCTCCAACTGCCATCAGTTTCTTCCACTGGCTGTCAGACCAGTATTATGCAGGTTTAGCTTCATGAAAACGAAGCATTTGCACTCAATGCATTTTTTCTTTTAGTCATTTGACTATCTGACAGGGGTTGGGCTTATCGAGGAAAATTCATATGAACATTCACAAACCAGAAGCGTACATGTGTCCTTAGACAGGGTCAAAGTATAATCAGTATCAGAACCACTAATAAATGGAAGGAATATGTCTTGATGAGTTTCGTGCAAAGACGTACTGACAATTTATCGTGTGTCACAGTGCCTATTTACACAAATGACACAGGGATAGCAGGAGCTGCTATACAAGGCAAATGAACAGTCAAGACACAGTATGGGCAAATATCACTCTACATATTGTGGCAGACCGAGGCATCTGCCACGGAGAAACTGTGGGGAAGGGACTACATTCCCCAGCAGGCCACAGCGTGTCGGCCATCTTGCCACGGCTGAAGCACATTACCGATCAGCCAGGTGGGAGCTGATTGGGTGGCAAGAACTTAAAAGTGGAAAACTGCCTGAACTATTGGGTTCCCAGGAGCGGCTGGAGAGGAAAGTCCCCAGAAAAAGGGGACCCGTTCAGCTGGGTGGTCCAGGCAGCAGAGTTGTGGCCGTGATGGTGAACCAGATGTCCCTACAGCTCTGACCGAGGCTGCCACAATATTCAAATACAATATACAAATTTAAACAAACGCACACATGCAAATACATACTCGCCAACCCACCTACACACACACACACATACACATCTGTTGCGCTGTCGGTCCACGTCCTGTTCCAACACTTCAAACACTTCCTGGTTGGTGTCTCCCAGGCAGCCTGTCAGCACACACACGGAGCTGGGCAACGCCTCGCAGGGCCGAGGCGGTTCTCGGTACAACACCTTCTCATTTCCCTGCTCTGCAGGCGCCACCCAGCCTCCGCTAGGCTTTACTATCCAATCTGCCACCTGGGGGCTTTTCAATATCCACACACTCCACGCCTGATCCCCATACAAACTGTGTGTGTGTATGAAATCTCCACCTCACTTGAATTTGTTGTTGATTAAGAAATGATGCACTAAGTAGTTTCAACACAGGCACCATGACTACTCTCTCATATACTTATGTTTTCAATTATCTTGGGTTTTCTTATTGTATGTGTAACCTTTAAACTCAGTACTACTCTGCTTAAGAATGCAATTTTCTTCAAATTTACTGCAAATTTACTCTTAAAACATGAGTTCCACCTGTACGTATATTCCCTCTTAACGTCATAGTATAATGGCTGTAGACAAATTAGATCCCCGCTGAGAAAACAGTTTGGTTTTTTTGGTTGATTTCGATATTTTGTTATCCGATGCGTCGGTAGTTCGATGCCCCAGGTAAGTTTTCCTGTGAATTGTGCAGGATTGCCTATTTCTTTCTGCTCGTCGTCACTGGCCTTTGAATTTGTAAACAAACTTTGTGGTCAAAAACTAAAGGGGAGCGATGCGCAGTGATGTAAAACACTACTGCTAAGGGCCTCAAGGGGTCGCCAAAATCATCACATTTCAATACTGATAGCAGCTTTAAAATAAATTGTAAAAGGATAAAAGGATATAAAATCACCTTAGTTTTTATCTGAGTAATCAAAAACCTCAAGAAACTTCTTACAATAATCAAAAAGTTCAGTCAAAATACAAAATACAGTGTTTCAGTACTGACCTCAGTTTTCAACCACTTTGACCCAATCACCAATATTACGAAGGCCCACGCCCCTTTACCATGTGCTCTCTGCACTGTCTTCACTACAGCCAAAATAATACTTAAATAAAACTAAAACTAATTGGCCTTTTTCACTCTGTGAAGAGCAGGAAAAAAAGATGTTCTTCCTCTGTTGTTGCACCTCACACACACCAGGCCCGTTTGATTAATTCAGACTAACATGATACGAACCATTTCAGATGATCTTCTCCTGATCTGCATCGTGTTGACGTGTTGTAATGTACCCTCTTTCCCTCAACCTGCCCCGTCTACTTCTACTCTGTTGCCTCTCGACAACCCCCAGAGAACCGGCCTGGACTTGTTGCATTGTTGGTTTTTCATGTAGGTGGAGAGAACAATAACCATAGTGACAGTAACAGTGAGAGCCAGTTTTTCTGGTCGAGAAAAAGCAAGAGTTGTGTCCTTTAATCAAAACCCAACTTGTCTTGTGGTTGCTTTGCATTCTGGTCTATCGAGGCTACTGTCATCTGTCTCTTCTACAAAGGAACGTTGGTGCAAAATGGTGAGTTTAGAAAGAAGCCTTTGCTTTTTGATTCTGAGGGACTGACACCAAAACCTGACGTTCACCGTTGAAGTTTTAGATCGTTGAAAAAAAATTTTTATAGCTATTCTGGGAATACTGGGAATCATCTATGTTCATCACAGGTTCATCACCAGTAGATGTTTTTTTCAGGTGGATTTTACCTTTAAGCCTGTCTAGATCCATAATCTTTCAATGTATTTCCAATATCTTCCAATGTCTGTCCACCACAACCTCCCAGAAATGTCACATCCACTCCAATGTATAAGGCTCCATATGTTTGTACGACCATTAGTTGGTGCATTCGAATATCAACAACTGCATGTCTTTGTCTTCATCTTCAAATGAAAGCATGAAATATGGCCAACATTAGCTGACACTAAAGAACAATAACAACTTGGACGATACAATTCTTCAAAGAATTGTTCATTTTTCTTGTGTGTTTTTTGACATTCAGGACGCTGATTTATTCACTTCAACCTCCTGATGGAAATTCATTTCATTCACAATTTATTTTTTGCGATGTTTCAAAAGGTTGCATAGAGTTAGCTTGATAGTTGAATGGAAACATACTGTATAGTGACAGAGAGGGTAAAACATTCTGTGTGTGTGTGTGTGTGTGTGTGTGTGTGCGTGCGTGTGTGTGTGTGTGTGTGTGTGTGTTTAAGCATGCTGTATTTAGTGTGTGTTCCTCTCACATTGGCAGCATAGCTGACCTTGTCTGTCTGGTCTCCAAGGTGAAATCATTCTGCCCTCGCCAGCCGGCACCTGCTACCCAAGTCTGTTCTCCATGGAGTCGGTCGGACCGTCGGGGACAAACTGAGATGAAACGTTTCAATAGAGCGGGACACAATGTCTTTTGTATGAAGAGGAAAGACTCATAATGGGGAGTAACGGAGAGTGGAGGTCACCTCGTTTGTCTGGAGGCTCTTGGGGAGATGGACTGGTGTTGGTCCGTCAACAAGCTCCAACAAACATGATGACAGAAGAAGAAAAGTAATGTATATAGATTCTGCTGCTCTTTCATCTCCTCCGTGAGGCGACTTTTGGATACACACATTCATGCTGCTTTTCAACATAGCATATCGCTCTTGTCACGTGAAAACCTTGTAACTCCAATTTTGGCGTTTTTCATGCTTTAACTTCAATTGAAGGATTTCCTGCTCTTCCTCCTCTGTGGGTTGAGATCATTCTACTGCCCCTCGGTCTCATGAAACCCTTTCAAAACCCCACTGGATAAACTAACTGGTCAATCTGTTTTACAAGGCTGTTTTTCTTCGTTCCTGAAAAGTTGGCATTTGGGCGGTAGAAGGTTTTGTTTCTAACTGTTGCTATTAACATATTATAAATATTTATTCCTAATAAAATGTTGCATTGAAGCTTAACACAAAATGTGTGTTGTCCCAAACTAAACACAGATGTGTTAACATGCTGACACACAGGGAGAATTCAGTACAGGAAAAAGTCATTTTTACTCAAAACGAAACTTTAAAAGGAAGAGTAAAAGAGCACACAAGGCTCATAAAAGTGCAGGAAGCAATATGGGGTTTATGAAATACTGGAGGCATGAGACATACTCCACCCAATATGAAGTCTTACATTTCCTCCTCGTCCTCTTCAAAGTAAAAGTCTGCACACAAGATGGCATTTTATCCCGATGAGTTACGATTCATGAATTAATTCCACTGAATCTCACAACTTGTCATTGGTTTGTGCTCCTCACCCCTCCCATCTCCGTGTTCCTCCTCACCCCTCCCACCTCCCTGTTCCTCCTCAGCCCTCCCACCTCCGTGTTCCTCCTCACCCCTCCCATCTCCGTGTTCCTCCTCACCCCTCCCACCTCCGTGTTCCTCCTCACCCCTCCCATCTCCGTGTTCCTCCTCACCCCTCCCACCTCCGTGTTCCTCCTCACCTCTCCCACCTCCCTGTTCCTCCTCACCCCTCCCACCTCCGTGTTCCTCCTCACCCCTCCCACCTCCGTGTTCCTCCTCAGCCCTCCCACCTCCGTGTTCCTCCTCACCCCTCCCATCTCCGTGTTCCTCCTAACCCCTCCCACCTCCGTGTTCCTCCTCACCCCTCCCACCTCCCTGTTCCTCCTCACCCCTCCCACCTCCGTGTTCCTCCTCAGCCCTCCCATCTCCGTGTTCCTCCTCACCCCTCCCACCTCCGTGTTCCTCCTCACCCCTCTCACCTCCCTGTTCCTCCTCACCTCTCCCACCTCCGTGTTCCTCCTCACCCCTCCCACCTCTGTGTACCTCCTCACCCCTCCCACCTCCGTGTTCCTCCTCACCACTCCCACCCCCCTGCTCCTCCTCACCCCTCCCACCTCCGTGTTCCTCCTCACCCCTCCCACCTCCCTGTTCCTCCTCACCCCTCCCACCTCCGTGTTCCTCCTCACCCCTCCCACCTCCCTGTTCCTCCTCACCCCTCCCACCTCCGTGTACCTCCTCACCCCTCCCACCTCCCTGTTCCTCCTCACCCCTCCCACCTCCGTGTTCCTCCTCACCCCTCCCACCTCCGTGTTTCTCCTCACCCCTCCCACCTCCGTTTTCCTCCTCAGCCCTCCCACCTCCGTGTTCCTCCTCACCCCTCCCACCTCCCTGTTCCTCCTCACCCCTCCCACCTCCGTGTTCCTCCTCACCACTCCCACCCCCCTGCTCCTCCTCAGCCCTCCCACCTCCGTGTTCCTCCACACCCCTCCCACCTCCCTGTTCCTCCTCAGCCCTCCCACCTCCGTGTTCCTCCTCACCCCTCCCATCTCCGTGTTCCTCCTCACCCCTCCCACCTCCGTGTTCCTCCTCACCCCTCTCACCTCCCTGTTCCTCCTCACCTCTCCCACCTCCGTGTTCCTCCTCACCACTCCCACCCCCCTGCTCCTCCTCACCCCTCCCACCTCCGTGTTCCTCCTCACCCCTCCCACCTCCCTGTTCCTCCTCACCCCTCCCACCTCCGTGTTCCTCCTCACCCCTCCCACCTCCCTGTTCCTCCTCACCCCTCCCACCTCCGTGTACCTCCTCACCCCTCCCACCTCCCTGTTCCTCCTCACCCCTCCCACCTCCGTGTTCCTCTTCACCCCTCCTACCTCCATGTTCCTCCTCACCCCTCCCACCTCCGTGTTTCTCCTCACCCCTCCCACCTCCGTTTTCCTCCTCAGCCCTCCCACCTCCGTGTTCCTCCTCACCCCTCCCACCTCCCTGTTCCTCCTCACCCCTCCCACCTCCGTGTTCCTCCTCACCACTCCCACCCCCCTGCTCCTCCTCAGCCCTCCCACCTCCGTGTTCCTCCACACCCCTCCCACCTCCCTGTTCCTCCTCACCCCTCCCATCTCCGTGTTCCTCCTCACCCCTCCCACCTCCCTGTTCCTCCTCACCCCTCCCACCTCCCTGTTCCTCCTCACCCCTCCCACCTCCGTGTTCCTCTTCACCCCTCCTACCTCCGTGTTCCTCCTCACCCCTCCCACCTCCCTGTTCCTCCTCACCCCTCCCACCTCCGTGTTCCTCCTCACCACTCCCACCCCCCTGCTCCTCCTCACCCCTCCCACCTCCGTGTTCCTCCTCACCCCTCCCACCTCCCTGTTCCTCCTCACCCCTCCCATCTCCGTGTACCTCCTCACCCCTCCCACCTCCCTGTTCCTCCTCACCCCTCCCACCTCCGTGTTCCTCTTCACCCCTCCCACCTCCGTGTTTCTCCTCACCCCTCCCACCTCCGTGTTCCTCCTCAGCCCTCCCACCTCCGTGTTCCTCCTCACCCCTCCCACCTCCCTGTTCCTCCTCACCCCTCCCACCTCCAGGAGGAAAGAATGAATCTGAAACATCAGGACCATTAGTTGATTGCAAGAACCGCACTGGAAAATAGTATTACAAACAAATAAGGATCATGATCGTCTGCACCGTCTCAAAACCCCACTGGTAGCTGCTGACAGGAATCCATGAACTGTTGCTGCTCTTCTCTCCTGGAAGGTCACAGGTTCAATCCCCACGCTGGTCCTATCAAAGTGTTCAAAGTTACTGATCCCATACCTGCACCTCCCATCCCTCTGGTGAAATGTCTTCACGTCTGTGTATCTCAGAGGGATATCTGAAGACACAATGTGCACTATAGTTAGAGTAGACTTCCCATTCTTACTTCCTCTATATTTCAGTCTGTAAGCTTCTAATCCACTGGGGTCCATGTGTGTGATAGAAAGCCCATTTTCATGAACATCATACAGTGAGACCTGAGTGGGATCTCTCAGCTCACTAATGAAAACCACTGAAATGGCATCATGTCAAACTTCTATCCTCTCTTCCCCCAAATCAACATGTCTTTCTCCTTCTTCCTCCTCCTCGTCCTCCTCCTCCTCCCATCTCCTCCTCCCTCTTCCTTCCTGTTAAGTCATGTCAAAGCCTGCTTCTCATTTGGCCTGACAAACACCAATAAAACAGCCCTTGTTACGGGGGTGGTAGTTCAATAACTCCATTAGTATCTATTTGAGGCAGGAGGGGGAAAGCCCAAAGGCTTTTCAGACATTTCCTGAGGACAGGAAGGGAGGGAGGGAGGAAGGGAGGGAGAGGGGGAGGAGGGGGTCATGACAGAAATGCAGAGGGAGGGAAGGAGAAATAGGTGAGAATGAGAAAGAAAACTGAAAAGGTAAAAAAAGAGATAAGAGAGATAAAAAGATAATCTGATGTAGCCTGTGACTGGTGGTTTTGAAACCCTGAGATTTAGAGAATGAAGAGCCTCATAAAAAAGGGGCGGGGCAGAAAAAATGAAAAGCAGCAGACGGGGAGATGCAAGGAAAAGATTGATGGGAAGGCAAGAAATCAGGGTTGACAGGGGGACGGGATGAGTTACTGAAAATAGCCAAACACTCCAATCACACCCTCTCCTTTGTTGCTACAAGTGGGCATAAAAGGGCAGGGCATACCCCATTCCTGGAGGGGGGGGGTCAAAGGTCAGCCCATTGAGAAGTGAAAGGTCAAGGGGAACAAGCCCCCGAGCAGTGGAGTGTTTAGAGTGGGCCTGGTGTGGCGAGGCTGAGCAGGGGAGGGAGTCAGGAGCGTGAAACAAACAGATACCAGGGTGGAGTCTCCCAAGTCGTGATTTTAACGACAACATCAAACCACAATGGTGCAATAGATGGACAATAGATCACCTGAAAGTCTGTGTGAGGATCCCGGCAGAGTCCATGTTGGCATACGATCACAGGTTCATACACTAGACAAGAAAATATACAGTGCCGAGTGCTGTCTACATGTCTATGTGTTCTAAGCGTTGAGTGTTACGGTTGAAGTCCCTGGTAATCCCTGCTCTGTCCAGTCATGTCATCTCCTGTGACAACACGACCCGGCCCGGCCCAGGAGGCCTATTGTCATCCCAGGAAAACACCCCAGCCTAATAAACCCTCAGCTGCTGCTCCGAGGCGTTGAGCTCGCTACAGCAGCAACGCAGCTCTTCCCATCATCCACACGCTCGTTCCTCCTGCTCGTTCCTCCCCCTGTTCCTTCGTTTCTTCTTCTCCCTGCTCTCATTCTTGAGTTTGGTCTTCCAGTCATCCTCAGTCTTATTCTTGATCCTGTTCTTGGGTCTTACTCTCGTTGTTATTGTTGATTTTCTTCCTCGTGCTCCTCCTCTTCTTCTGATGGTTGTATGTGGTTGTGTATGTATGTCATACACAACCACATACAACCATTTTCAAAATGACTCATTGCAAAGAAGTCTGGGATAATCATTTGACAAGATGCCTTGATGACCTCCTCCCTCTCCTCCTCCTCTGTTCTCCACTCTGCTGTCTTCATCAACAGGTTTCCACTCTGTAACCTCCTCACGTTCAGGCCTCTCCCATCAGTCACATCAAGATCACAAGACCTCCAATCCAACGTTAAACCGTCATATCTCCACATACCTTTAACTAGTAGACCCCAGTGATGTGTGCAGTCTAGGGTGGTCTCTCCGCTGTGTTCATTTAACTTTGGATTGCTCCTCAGAGAACATGGAAGTCATTAGGAGCCCTGGGTAAGAGGAGACCTCCGGGTTCCACGGGCAAATGAACGGCAATTAAAGATAATTCAATTAAACCTTGTATTGCATTTCAGACAGGAAAAGAGTCATCCACAGTTTTATTCACTGGGTTGTTCTCATGAGAATAAAAGGAAAAAGGACCCGACCCGGTGATACTGTGGGAAGAGAACTACAAAGCGAGCGAGATTGTGTTCCTGATTCAGTTCAGTTCAGTCCAGTGATTCATTTGTATTAAAGCAGTGATGTCAGCGCTGATGTAAAAATCACTTTAATCTGTTCCCGCTTACCTTATGTTGTTATGTTAAAGGGGAATTTCGCAAAAAAATCAGACTTTTAAATACTTTTACTGAAGTTTTCCTGTAACGAGTCAGGAGGTTTCCAGTTACCGCTCAAGATCAAGGACATCAAGTTGACGTCTGAATTCACATTTTATGGGAACTTTCCTGTGTTTACGTTAAACATGTAGTCATTATCTCTCAAGATCAAGGAAAATTCAATCCTATGACATCAACAAATTGAGTTGCCTGAGATGACTGAGTGAACGTACCTGCATCTGAGACATCTGAAACATCATGGAAACACATCGGCCATGTTCAAGGTGGACTCTGGAACGTGCCCAAGCATTCCTCCACATCTATACTGGACCAGATCTGTATGTTGAGTCGGTGCCAAAGCGCTTACTGCACACATGAACGATTTTGAGACACTGAGAAATATGTTATTCACTCTTTACTCAGGCATCTACGTTCTTTGGTGCCAGAAATTGTTCTCCAAAATGCCTTGACTTCCAAAAGACATAAACCATGCTTTTTTTCCTCCTGGCAGCTGTAGTAAACATTTGTCTCTCGCTCTCTCTCTCTCTCTCTCTCTCTCTCTCTCGTTCTCCCTTATATTTTACACAGGTGTGTCAGCATTGATAGAAAGATATATTGCAGTGCAACTGGGAACGGTTTGCATGTGGCGTCCGTAGCTGTAATATTGGCAGAGAGGTACACACACACACACACACACACACACACGCACACACACACACACACACACACACAGTCAGGGGGTTAAGAGGCTTGCAGGGTCCGTTTAAGCCATTATCAGGTCCAACAATCTGTCTGCAGTTGGGCTTCACTCCCCCCTCGCTCTCCTCTTTCCTCCCTACTCTCTCCCCCTCTCTCTCCCCCTCTCTCCATCCTTCCACCCCCAGCAAACCCCTGACTGCTTTCATTACAACCAGATTGTTGAAATAAATCAAGGCCTTTCCTCTCTTCCTCTCTCTCTCTCTCTCTCTCTTTTCTCTCAGCACCCCTAAAGCGGTCCATGTGGAGGACGGTCGCTAAATAAGAAGCACATTGTGGAGGTAATGAGGGTGATGGGCTGTGAAGTTGGGCTTTGTGTTAATTTAGCAGCTCATTGTGGCTCCAGCGTCTGTTGTGTTCACTGAAATACTCAGTTGTGTATCTTAGTATATTGCTGCTATCAGGTTAAAACCCCAGGAAAGTCAACAAAAACATCCTTATTGCCAGATTGACAACCAGACCTGCTTTTAAAAGGTTATCATGGGTTGTCCCGTGAAAGTTCAAGGACACTCACCCCCGCCTAAAAAAGGACCTGATGCTAATCTTTAGCTCGAGGATAAACATGGAAGTTACCCAATGTGGCGTTCGCTTGTTCACTACACGACCCCTGACCCCGGAACACGATGACACTGACTGCAGGTTTAGTTATCAGGAAACTTGTTTGACGTTTGAAGTCTGAAATTCTTTAAACAAATACTTCCATTAAGCATCACACAGTTCAGTAGTAGTAGTAGTAGTAGTAGTAGGTTGTTCACTCCCAGTCTGCTCCTCTAACCTTCAGGCCACCTCCACAGTCCCTTCTCATCTCTGTGCTATTATGATTTGATTTGATTTTATTACGTATTTTAGTGACTTGTATGTATGAGTACCCACAACGTTGGTGAACCTTAAAAAAGACATAGAAATAAAAATATCTCTTTTCCCTTCCCTGCACAGTTATAGAACACCATCCCGGGGCCCCGCCCTTCGAAAGTGGCCCTTGTTATAGCAAACACACAAAACAAACAAGCAGAAATGTTTACCCCCCTAGTAATTTTCTGTGGAATTTGCAATGATAATCTAAAAGAAAACTCCCTCTGAGCCACCGCGGCTGCTTCCAGCCTTCCAGGGCCTTCAGAGCTTTAAAGGAATCCTCTCATTCCTCGTCTCTTTGGGGGAGTATAATCACAGTATCATAGTAATAATATATATCTAAACACATATGAGGATCTTTTTCTACTTTCTACTGTTTTATTAGGCTTTGCACACGTTTGACGTGAGTGAGGTAGACCACAGTATATGTACAGTATAGAGAGTTACTCAATACATCTACCCTGTGTCTATCTGGCGGTACGTTGCAGCAGCCACTCCACCTGACCTGCTCTCCTTTGGAATCCATGCAAACATCAGGAGAACATGCAAAGGACTGGGTATCGAACACAGGTCCTTCTCACTGTGAAGTGACGATGATAACTGCTGAGCCAAGGTGCCCCCCCCCCCCCCACCCCCTCCTGAGTATGTGTACTTATAATAACTTCAGATATTTGTTGTATTTATACTGTGACAGATAAGATGAGAAGCAACACCAGTGGCAAATACCTGCATGCTGATCTCAGTCTTTTTACAGACCAACTATGACATGTTGACCATAGTCAGTCATAGCAGTCGTCTGATGAAAACCACATATCTCCAAAAAGTACTTTTTTCTGGAATTGAGAAAACAACGTTTTTTTCTGACTGTATGTGTTTAAATTCTACATTGGGTTTCATGAGGGGCATATAAATGACTGTGTAACAAATGCCATTCGGTGGAAACTTTTATTCAAAGTCACAGTGTGAACCTTACCATACCAGTACCACACTCTACCCTCTGAGCTACAGAACCATCAAATGGCATATGTTACATCATCATGTAAACCTTCAGTTTATGTAAGAAAAAGAAAAAGAAAAACATCAAAAGTTAAGTTATGAGGCTTTCACAACAGCGGTAATATGTCTGCTGTTTAAAGTTTTAGTTACACAAACATTTCTCAGAGGCAGAGCTGCTCTGGAGTTAAACCTCAGTGGGCGGAGCCAAAGATCCAGTTTTTCGTGAGTTAGCTAACTGGGAAACCTGAACTGTGGTCAAAATAGAAATGGCAATGACTTACCGCTTAGGCAGGGGGAATTGGCCATGTACAATTGGGGAGAAAAAGGGGGAAAAATTCCCCCCAAAAAAAAAAAATAATGACCATGACCTTCCTAATGATGGAAAGTCAGCAAAACAGTTGTTTTGGCTCCGCCCATTGAGGCCTAACTCAACTAATGAGATTATTTCTGCCTTTGGAGCTGCTCTGCCTCTCAGAAATGTTTGTATAACTAAAGCATGCATGTTGGGTTCGGTCAGCCTGGACTGCAGCTCTGCTTTTTACAGCCTGTCGTCATCAGCATACCTGAACCATGAGCATGCACCGGGTCCTGCTCTGTGTCAGAAGCTCTACTTGGTTGCCATGGATACAGGTCAGATACACAATGCAGAGCTGGGCAGTCAATCAATCAATAAATCTATCTATCTATCTATCCATCTATCCCTCTATCCATCTATCTCTCTCTCTCTCTCTCTATTAGGAGAGGATGGGAGTGGATAGATGAACTAATAAACAACATGATGGGTAAAGAAAGCATTATATTTTCCAACTCTTACAAGTGGAACCTTGGTACTTGTAAATTGGAAACCTAGGGATTTTAGTTCATTGTAATGTCGCACTCAAGTTGCTCTGGATTCCTCAATGTGCATGTTGAGTTAGCTTAATGTTCAATGGGAACATTAGCATCCATCAGACTTTTCATCTCTGTCATTTGGAAACTGTGTTTTGTTTTGTTTTCCACTGGGATCTATTCTTGGCTATTAGTGGAAAATACAGTAAATGACCTCTCTCCACAAACCAACATAACGTCACAAAGGCTTCATTCTGAGGTTGAGGTTAGTGTGTGTGTGTGTGTGTGTGTGTGTGTGTGTGTGTGTGTGTGTGTGTGAGAGGAGATATTGAAAGATACAGGGTATATGTAAGCAACTTCTGTTGTTACTGGAAGTCTTAGTGCTGTTTTTAATGGTCCTCAGTGACCGAATCCTTCAAATCCAAAAGCAGGAGGAAAACTGTAAAGGCCATAAACATATATTGCGTAATATATGCAGTTATTCCTTTGGTCTGGGTGAGAGTGTTTATGTTGTGTTTACTAGAGAGTGTTTATGTTGTCGTGTCAAGTTTAAACCATCAAAGTTAAGCTAACAGCATGTTTAAAAAAAACACAAAGACGGGCATTTTCACGTTAGGTCGTTTTTAATACTGTTCTTTTTTTCAGCATTTATTTTCTGACAAACAGGTACACAAAAACATTATTGACTTCTTAAACAAACAAAAGACATAAAAAAAGGACAAAAAGGTTTTCCCAAAATAAACAGGGAAGGTAACACACATTGTCCCTCTCACCGTCTAAAGCAATACAGGAAGTCTTCCAGTTGATACGTCAGGGGAGAGGCTATGTTGATGTTGGATTAATGACAGTGAAGAAGAGTTGACTTTGGACAGTGTTGCAGTGGTAGTGCATGGACTCCGTTATAAAGCAGACAATGTACTGTAGAAGTGAAAGCAAGCGCGCACACTCTCTCTCTCACACACACACACACACACACACACTCGGTCATATAAGATGTACTGAACTGTCGAACTAAGGAAGCTACGTTATAAATCTGTAAGATACACCGTCTAAATTGATATTACAAGTAAAGTATTTCTTCATGTCTCCTGTCAAGCAGAATAGAGGCCCTGACGTTCTAGTGTAACATGAAACTCTTGAAGTTGTCAATAAATCTCAGCAAATTCTTGTACATTTATTATACTTGGTGATTTCTTCTGGAGGAGAGGGATATTAAAAAAAGAGACGAAAACAGAAAGTAACACTAAGACGGGAACACATAATAAAGCCATCGGACTGGTGTGTTTAGTCTGTACACGTCACAGTCTGGTTGGCGGTAAGCGAGCAAAACAGGCTCCAAACACACAAGCCAATAACGCCTGTTGACCAACACTCACTGGATGAACAGAGGAGAGAAAAAAGGCATATATGAGAGAGAAAGACAGAGAGCGTGAGAGAACAATAGTCTACTGGGGATATTGTCTGTGGCCATATCTCAGAGACGTTATGGTCAGTAGCGCCTAGAGGAAATGACTGCCCGCAAGTCAGTGACACTTATAGTAAATTGCCTCAAAGCTCTTTGAACTTGCTTTCTGTTCTCGGCACGTGTGCGCCGCTTTATAGCAGTGGGCTTTGTGGCAAAAAGGACTTTGAACACAGTTTTGGAGCTTTAGTGGTCAGAAATAGTCTGAGGTTTGTCTTAACCATGTCCTGATGGAGTGTTGGCAGACCCCGGCAGAGAGAATGAAGTGTCTGGGAGTTCAGAGTCCATGCACTCGGCAATCACACTCACTCGGTGACTTCTTCAAGCATATTTGGGTAAACATCATACCAAAGTATTCTGGTCTGAAGATGAGTTTTAATGTAATGTTTTTTAGAAGGTATCATTTGAATTGACCCACACATTACTATTGGTTTCTTATAATGTTGTTGATCTAAGAAGCTTATTTATTATTTAGAAGCTTATTTACCTAGGAACTCATTGAAAGTTGCTCTGGAGAGTTAAACCTAAAATGCAACTGTAAAATGATCTAATCCATCATGATTTAAATGGGCTTTTTCAAGGCAGCACAATTTAAAACATACACACTAGTGACGACAATAGCAATACTGAACAGCAACAGCAAAATGCATGATAAAAATACAAAAAGACATTACAAAAACAGAATAACATGATATCAGCTAGACAAAACAGCCTTCCCATAGTATCACAGCACAGAACTATGCAGGTCAAAGAGTCCATCCTCAGTGTCTCTTCATTCAGTCCATTTATCTTTCACAGCAAATGTATCTCCCATGGAGAAAAAACGTTTTGGAGTGTGTGGAGAATCGTGGTCGATCTGTTGGCGCTGAAGAATCAAATTCTGATCCGAAGAAAACATGATATTAAAAGCCAAATATGGAGTCAGAGAGTACTAATGGTCTTCACCCCATTACTGGCTTTGTTGATTTTTCAAATTATTGGCGTCATTGCATTTCCTTCCTTATGTGACCATCAGACTTATAGCAGTTCCTGATTGGGACACTGGAAAGGAATATTCTCTTTTCAGTGCAAGTTGGATGGGGGTTTCAGTTGGAGTTTGTTGAAAACCCATTTTGTACAGGAAGTGTGAGTCTAAGTGAGTCTACATCTACATCATTGTTTTCATTTGTATCACTGTCATTTCCTCCAGTTCTGTAGCCCGAACACTGGGGCACATCCCCTCATGCTGTATCTCCCAAATCCAGCAACAGGATTGCAGCTCATTCAGTTTCTTTTACATCAACAAAGCAACTTAAAAAAAATAAGCCAAAAATGACATGTCAATGCAAAAAGGCACTTCCGTTTTCAGTCTGCTACTAAGACCCTTGTAGGCGATTGCACTTAGTTTAAATACTTGGTTAGGTTTTACAACCATCAAACTCTGCTGGATGACTTCAAAGCCACAACCCTTTCATTGTCCCACAGTAGTTTAGTGACTGAGGGGCTCATTTCCAACATACTCTATATCCATTTTGAAAATAAAATCCGAAGTTCATCTTTCAGTACCTCTAAAATATAGAGGATACTGTCTGTAGTGTTGTCAAAGGATGAGTAAGTGCAACTTTTTTCAAATGGTGGAGATCGCATTTTGGAATGAAACTCTAACCACTAAGAGAGCCATAGGAGGATTCCATGAGCCTGAATGGGCAAGCCCACTCTCTTTTATATCTTTCCAAGTCATTGAATGGCATTGAATCTTAGAAGTAAGAGGGTTTCAAGGCTGCCACATTGTTATTTGATGGACAACGTCCTTGCATTAAGGGAACCTCGTATTCCAAATCCCCATTTTGTTGCGAGGATGGGGGCGGCTGAGGAGTATGACAGCGTTCAATCTCTGGCTGTTTGTGGGGTAGAGTACCATTTCCCCCATTCTCCAGGCAGGCCTTCACCCCCTCCAGTTCCATGGGATCAGGTTCAGCCGGACCCAGCTCCAGCTCCATTCCCGCCTTACCCTGCCTCCTCTTCCTCAGACAGATGATTGTTCCCACCACCACAGCCACCCCCAGCACCAAGGCCAGGGCAGCCAGGGCGGGGATGAGAGTGTAGGTGAGCTGGCTCTGCGTCTCCACCCTGGGCTCTGAAGCTGCTGCCGGGACCCCTGCGGTGCGAGCCTCCACACACAATCCTGTTTCCACAGAGCTGTTAGCCCTGGAATTGACTTTCTCACCCAGGGGACTGGCGCAGACTGAGTAAGTACAGTTGGGCCTCAGCCCACGCAAGGTGTACTCTGGGTAGTTTACGGGCACGCTAAGGGACATAGGGCGGCGGTCAGGACCTGAGAGGTTACGATACGTCAGCCTGATGCCACGGATGTGTGGCCTTGTCTCAATGAAGCGGTGCAGGTCAAGGAGGATGGACGTGGAAGTCACCTGGCGTGAACTGATGGCATCAAGTTCAGAGGGCATGACCGGGGAAACCACAGAGACTTCCGTTGCTGGCTCAGGGTCTTCCTCCACATTTTCGCAGTAGAGGCCAGAGGTTCCTGAGGGACACAGGCAGGCCAGTTGCCCCAGGGGGTCAAATCGACAGGTGCCCCCATTGAGGCAGATGTTTGGTGGGCAGATGTGTTGCTCGTGCTCCCTGCTGGTGGAGCTAGGGGAGACTGGAGGTTCAGGCGGAAGGGGGAAGCTGTCAGTTTTTGAGGAGAGGGTCTCCTCGCTGGGTGGGGGAGGGGGAATAGCATTAGTATGGGTGGTTTCTGGGGAAGTGGTGGGCATCTGGGGGACAGGAGTACTCTCCATGGGAGAGCCAGTCAGCACTGTTGTGGTAGGTGGACACCCAAAATCCTGCTGCACCAGCTCTGCAAGCATCTTCCCAGCATTGACTGGGGGGAAGTGGCACCTGGTTTCCTCAGTCCTCCCAAGATTCACGTTCTTGTCTTTCAGCCAGACAGGGAACCAGGCCAGCGGACACAGGCAATTGAATGGGTTTTCAGCTGCTGTCAGGTGCCCCAACCTGGGAAATGTCTGGAAGAAACCCTGGGGGAATCCCTGGAGATTAAGTCCACTCAGGTTTAGGTCTTGTAGTCCAACCAGCTTCTGAAAGTCCTCCCCCCTGAGCTCACCCAAGGGGTTGGCAGCAAGGCTGAGCTTGATGAGCCCTTTTAGGGATTCCTGCTTCAGGGCCTGGGGCACCTCCACTAACTGGTTCAGGGAGATATCAAGGTCATGGAGGTTTCCCAGGGAGGCCATCAGGTCCTTGTCCAGGGAGGTGAGCCCCAGATCGGCCACTTTAAGGGCCTCCAGGTGGGGGGTCTGGAGGTCTGAGGGTCCCAGGGTTGGGATGTTGTTGTGGCTCAGGTCAAGGAGCAGAAGGTTGGGGAGATGGAGGGATGGCAAGGAGGTGAGCTGGTTCTGCTGGAGCTTAAGTTCCAGTAGCATGCCTAAACCTTCAAAAGCTTCCAAATGGATGCTCTGGATGCTGTTGGAACTGAGATATAGCCTCTCCAGTTGGAAAAGCCCAGAAAAACTGTCCTTGGAAATGTGGGTAATGTAGTTAGCAGACAGGTCCAGATTCTTTAGCACTGACAGTGTCTCAAACACACCATCCGGAACCTCTGTTAGTGCATTCTGGCTCAGGTCTAGCATCTCCAGCTCCTCCAGGCCCGTGAAGTCGTCTTGGGCCAGAGTGTTGATGCCGTTCTGGAAGATGTAGAGGTTTTTGGTGGAGGTGGGGACACGGGGCACAGTGCTGGAGCGCCGCTGGATACAGAAGATTAAACCCTGGCCCTGGCAGGAGCAGTGTTCCGGGCAGTCACTGGACAGCACCAGACCAGATGAGAGGAGGGAGAGGAGGAGGCAGGGGAGGAAGGGTAGCATGATGGTGTCAGGCCTGAAACTCTAAAAGAGATGAGAGAGAGAGAGGGAAAACGTTGATGTTAGTCACCATTTACTGTTTAGTAGCTGGCTTTAATTAAGAATGAGACTTAAAGTAACAAACTGAGACATGGAGTAGACGATCAACAGTGCGGTGATGAGAAACTGAATGTGAGTTAAGAAAGAAGTCTCCTCTGTTTCTCAATGTCATGTCCAAAGCCTGATTCTACTGGATCATAAATAAATGCCAGAGGGATTTTTTGTTAATCCTTAGTCTCCAACCACACACATGCACGTACATGCACATTAAGCCTCAGATGCAAACACACACACACACACACACTCTATCCCCAACGCATTTAGCGTCTTAGTCGCATCCAACACACACACACCGAGTAACAATGGCCACCAACACCACTCCATCGTGGTGAATTTGCTTTTTTTTGTTCATGAGCATACGCCCCTTCGGATCCGGACCCCCAGGCTTAGACGAGGGTTTAACGTGGCCCACCCAGGGTGACCTATCCTGGGGTAAGTGAGAAGCACGTTCAGCCTCTTCCTTGTGTTTACGACACAGTCCTCAGCCCGTGAAACCCAGTCCGCAGTAACACGGCTGGACACCCACAGCCACACGGCTACTACATACAAACACTAGCCTAGTAAGCGTGCAGACACACGGGCGCACACACACACACACACACACACACACACACACACACACACACACACACACACACACACACACACACACAGACACACACCCACATAATACAAACACATGTGCACTCAATCATGTGTTCAGGAAATATTTGCTCACCCACACATGTCACCAAACACATGGGCGCCGTAAACAGGACTTCAGGAAATTAGGGGGGGAGGAGAAAAAGAGTTTGTATGTATGCATGTGTGTGTCAGGGAGAGAGCGAGAGAGAAAGAGAGAGTAAAGAGAGTAATGGAGGAGGGTGACCAAGGGGGTGAGGAACTTCTCATTGACCTCTAGACTCTGATCTGTTTTATAGCAGGTGAATGAATGAGTGTACTAAAAATACACTGACACTGTAAGCCGAGTCTTAAACGTAGCTTCAGATCATCAGGGTTGGAATGATAACATGTGTGGATATGAATTGGCACCATATGACTTTGATTGACATTTCCACATAAACTTTCATCTATCAAACTGTCCAACCAGAGCTGTAAGTGTGGCTCGTTGTGTGCTAACTGGATCAAAACGCCTTTGAAAACTGATTTTTATCTCACCAAGACAACTGATAGATCCTGATTCAATTAAGATGGGAGAAAAAGACCTTCTCACGCCCAGGGCTTCATAAAACCACCTCCACCTCCTCCTGGTCCTTTAGCTCCTTCTCCCCCTGTACCTTTTTCCTCTTCCTCCTGCTCCCCCTTCATCCTTTTCTTCCTCCCTCTCCTCCGCTTCCCCCTTTTCATATTCACCACTGGCTTCTCCAGTGATTGTGTATAGAACCTCATCGGGGCCATAAGTCCTGTTCTGTCTGGTGGAGATGCCTGAAGGAAAACGGCGCCTACATGAAACGGCGCTTGGATTTACTGCCTGGGATTAGCAGCAGCAGCAGTGGCCCCCATGGTACAATAAATGCTGTGATTCACTTCACTGTGCAAGAAGATAAACAATCAAACTCACTCCAAACCAGACGTCTCCTCAATCTCTGCTTTTGTTTTTCATGACATTTTCTCCCCTTTTTTTTTCTTTTGTTCCTTTGCCACATTATATATTGACCACTCTCTCCTCACTCTTCCTACCCACCTCTCGGCTCCCTTTCTCTCACTCCATGGGTAAACTGGCAAAGAATTAGTTTACACCTAAATTATTTTGCAACATGATAGTTGATCATTTCCAATATGTTGAAATATCCAATAGAAAACAGATACTTTCCTCCCAGGTTCTCATTTCTTTAGCATTTCTCTACTGATCATTATTGATATAAATGTCTGGGCGCTGTGACTTTGACTCAATTTACCATAATCACAAATGTGAGTGTGCATACACATAAACACACACACACACATTTAAGGCTAGGTCAAAATAGACGATTCGGCATCGGTCAGATTATCCTGTAGCTAGGATACTTGCAGATCAGTCGGATCCCAACTAGATTTTTTCCAATAAGTCTGATTTGGTGGCGCTCCGTCGGGCCGTGACCTGGTGTGATCCCTCGTCGTCATGCGTGTGATCCCTCGTCGTCATGTGTGTGATCCCTCGTCTCCATATGTGTGATCCCTCGTCGTCATGCGTGTGATCCCTCGTCATCATGTGTGTGATCCCTCGTCGTCATGCGTGTGATCCCTCGTCATCATGTGTGTGATCCCTCGTCTTCATGCGTGTGATCCCTCGTCTCCATGTGTGTGATCCCTCGTCTTCATGCGTGTGATCCCTCGTCATCATGTGTGTGATCCCTCGTCTCCATGTGTGTGATCCCTCGTCGTCATGCGTGTGATCCCTCGTCATCATGTGTGTGATCCCTCGTCGTCATGCGTGTGATCCCTCGTCATCATGTGTGTGATCCCTCGTCTCCATGTGTGTCATCCCTCGTTGTCATGCGTGTGATCCCTCGTCATCATGTGTGTGATCCATCGTCTTCGTGCGTGTGATCCCTCGTCTCCATGTGTGTGATCCCTCGTCTTCATGTGTGTGATCCCTCGTTTTCGTGTGTGCGATCCCTCGTCTTCGTGTGTGTGATCCCTCGTCTCCGTGTGTGTGATCCCTCGTCTCCGTGTGTGTGATCCCTCATCGTCATGTGTGTGATCCCTCGTCGTCATGCCTGTGATCCCTCATCTTCATGTGTGTGATCCCTCGTCTTCATGTGTGTGATCCCTCATCGTCATGTGTGTGATCCCTCGTTGTCATGTGTGTGATCCCTCTTCGTCATGCGTGTGATCCCTCGTCTCCATGCGTGTGATCCCTCGTCATCATGCGTGTGATCTCTCGTCGTCATGCGTGTGATCCCTCGTCTCCATGTGTGTGATCCCTCGTCTTCATGTGTGTGATCCCTCGTTTTCATGTGTGCGATCCCTCGTCTTCGTGTGTGTGATCCCTCGTCTCCATGTGTGTGATCCCTCGTCGTCATGTGTGTGATCCCTCGTCTTCGTGTGTGTGATCCCTCGTCGTCATGCGTGTGATCCCTCGTCTTCATGCGTGTGATCCCTCGTCTTCATGTGTGTGATCCCTCGTCGTCATGTGTGTGATCCCTCGTCTTCATGTGTGTGATCCCTCGTCGTCATGCGTGTGATCCCTCGTCTTCATGTGTGTGATCCCTCATCTTATGTGTGTGATCCCTCGTCGTCATGCGTGTGATCCCTCGTCTTCATGCGTGTGATCCCTCATCTTCATGCGTGTGATCCCTCGTCTCCATGCGTGTGATCCCTCGTTTTCATGCGTGTGATCCCTCGTCTCCATGCGTGTGATCCCTCGTTTTCATGCGTGTGATCCCTCGTCTCCATGCGTGTGATCCCTCGTCTCCATGCGTGTGATCCCTCGTTTTCATGCGTGTGATCCCTCGTCTCCATGTGTGTGATCCTCATCTTTCCCCCTACTCCTACCGCGATTGGCTTTCCAACGGCACGACGAGCATTTCCTCAAGACGTTTGGCCGTTTAGTCTGAACAGTCTTGTAGTCTGACCGAGGCAGGCACAGCTCCCACGTCTCCCCCCTCTCTCCCCTCAATCTCTCCCTTCCTCCCTCCCCCCCCTTCTCTCTGACCTGGTTTGTGTCAGTTGAACCCTTGCACTCCTGCCTTTCCCTCGGCTGCCCTCCCCGAGACTCCCGGGGTGGAAGTTGAGGAGAAACTTAAGATGTTTCATTAAAGCCAGAAGCGGACCTCCGGCCCCACGCCTCCTCCCCCCTCCTCCCCCCTCCTCCCCCCTCCTGTCTCCTCCATTCACCCCCCTCTCCTCATAACAGACAGAGAGCAGTGTCTGAGCCCGTCAGCATCTGCAATATCCCCCCCAAAAAATCCATCTTCATCAAGAGCAAAGGGAGAGAGAGAGAGAGGGAAGATGAGGAGACAGGGTGGGGGAAGAGGGAGAAGGGGAGGAGAGAGACCTCTGGGAGGACGAGAGTAAAGAATTAGAAGTTAGAGAAATGAAAGTAAAGAGAAGATAGATAAGATCATTTTACATTGTAGACATCAGCTGTGACTCTGTGACCCTGAGTGACTTACAAAGAGTGAGCAGGTGGCGGTTCAGGGTCTTGCTCAAGGACACTTTGGCAGGACAAATTGCTGTTGTAGTGATTTAACCTCTGACCTTTTAGTTACAAGGGGGTCTAAGCAATAGGCCAAACTGCCACACTGTGTACATGTCTCTGGGTTTGGTAGAAAGTCAGCAGTAAAAAGAAGAAAGAAAAGAGGGAAATCAGGAAATCAGTCACTCTGTTTCCTCACAACTCCACTCTCGTTTTTTGGCCACGACCTCCACAACTAACACACCTTTCAACTGACCTGTCTCTCTCTCCATTGTTAAAATGCACTTTAGTTCAGTTTAGTTATGCAGTGATAAAACAGAAGCAAACAAACAAACAAACAAACAAACAAACAAACAAAAATCAAGGGCCCTTTCTCAATAGTCGTTCTTGTGCATTTTTGTACCTTCCTGTCCTGTATGATATCTAATGAAGTAATATCTAATGAAGTAATATCTAATGAAGTAGTATCTAATGAAGTAATATCTAATGAAGTAATATCTAATGAAGTAGTATCTAATGAAGTAATATCTAATGAAGTAATATCTAATGAAGTACTATCTAATGAAGTAGTATCTAATGAAGTAATATCTAATGAAGTAGTATCTAATGAAGTAGTATCTAATGAAGTAATATCTAATGAAGTAATATCTAATGAAGTAGTATCTAATGAAGTAATATCTAATGAAGTAATATCTAATGAAGTAATATCTAATGAAGTAGTATCTAATGAAGTAGTATCTAATGAAGTAATATCTAATGAAGTAATATCTAATGAAGTAGTATCTAATGAAGTAATATCTAATGAAGTAATATCTAATGAAGTAATATCTAACGTCTGAAACGTTATTCCAAAAAGGAACTCAAAGATCCTGGAAGTTCCCTTGCCAACCCAGGAGACCTAAACTCTTCATGACGTCTCATTTACAACAGACCCACTTTGGGACATCACATCAACATCACACATCTGTTTTACTTTTCGACACAACATGAATTAACGACGACGTACATGGTGACAGAATGCATCGCTACCAAAACATCAGCAGTATATAGATGACCCATCCTTTAACAGCCAGAAGACTGCAGGTGCAGCTCAGTGTCGGAAATTAACCTTTGTCCCTAATCGACCTGCCAAGAATCATCACACCTGCCTATTTTCAGTGCTATTTCATGTATTGTAACACACTCAGGTGCTGTGTGCTATTTTAGTTGCTCACTCAACATAACCAAGGCATTTGAATGTTATGGTCTGGTCCGGTGTGGCAGGTGACTTATTGATTCATCTACCAAACCGGTACGTGGTGCTTGGCGGTGCTGGTTGATCCTGGAGAGGGTGAAGCAGGTGAAGTGGGTCTGGCATCACGACGCTTCCCTTCACAGTCTCTACAGGTGATCTCAGCTATTATCGTCACCATTATTCTCACTAAGACATAAAGCTAGCGCAAACAAAATACACACCTATGTGCTTGTACACACACACACACACACACACACAGACACACAATGAAACTGTGTCTGCAACCTGACAGAACGCTCCACTGGAGAATTGTTGCTATGATATGGAGGTTAAACATGGGATATGACTTATTTTGTTGGAGACACATGTCTTGGTTTAAGGAAACTGTCTCTTGGCGTGCAGTCACTTACATATAGGATTACAGTAAGCCGCTCGTCGTTCCTTTTAGGGTGCTGCTGCTGGCACACTCGCCGGGTAAATAAATGACTGACAGGGAGAGGAACAAACACAGGATGAATGAATGAATGGTTTTGTTTGAGAGGGAGAAAAAGAGAGAGAGAGAAAGACAGGAGGAGGGGAGAGAGAGGGAGTATGTGTGAAGGAGAGAGAGAGAGAGTTAAAAGTTTAAAAAGGAAATGACTAATCATCCACAGGTAGTTGAGAAAGTTTCTCTTACGGCAATTTGGCTTCACATTTGACATTTCTGACAGCTTGCCTCTTCAAATCAAAGTTTACATCATGATGGGTTTATTTCCTGTTTGACAGGCAGCAGACCCTCATACCTCCAAACCTCTACCAGTTCAAACAGATGTGTGTGTGTTTGTCTGCTATTTCAAATCCTTCCTAAATGGAATGAACGGTCTCGGGGCTTAGCCGCCTCAGATGCTGTCAGGACATGCAGGTGAACCCTTTTCAACCCTTGTCTTTCAGGACAACAACATATATTTGTGTCGATTTCCGGTGAAACTTAATAACAACATATGCTGTGGCGATATGTATTGCTATGGGCATCAGGGTGGGTAGTGAGTAGGGAGGCCCCCGTGACACCAAGCATCTGTCCTTGAGCAAGACATTGAATCCCTACCAGTTCACGTGTTAGGGTTGAGTTAGCGGTTAGCGGTAGCCGGTCGCCACGATTGGCTGTTTTGGCTTTGTAGTAATCACAGCTGGCAAGCATGAAAACTAGCACTAAGCTAGTTTACTCTTACTCTTACTCTTACTCTTACTCTTATTCTTATTCTTATTCTTATTCTTATTCTTATTCTTATTCTTACTCTTACTCTTAGAATATGCAGGGAAACAATTCCCATCACCGCTGCTTTTCTACTTAAACTGGCTTGGATTTTCAAAGGGATGAAAGGATGAAAGTGGAGGAAAGAGGTGTGTAGGGAGAGATGGAAGGATGAAGGGAGGAATGGAAAGCTTGCAGCCCAATCCGACCAGGCCTATTGTTTTTGTTTTTAGCGTCGTTCCATATTTGCCCTCTCATTTCCTTTGTTTATGTTTGACTGGGCGCCACCAGACCTTCAATCTACCGTCTATCTTAAGCACCGTAGCAGTGAAGACACGGGGAGCGGTACTCTCCTGCATGGGATCAGTTGTACGTTACACTGCAGCCACATTACCAGGTGTTGCGAAACTGGGAATCTTTGCTCTTTCCCAAATTCATCACTACATGTGACGGAGTATTCTGCCTTTAAACCTCAAGGAATGCAGTAAATCCTCAGCTATTTGTATCAGCGGCGATAAGGCCGTGTGATGAAAGAAAAGCATTGCTGTCAAAATGACATAAAGCAGGTAATAACCCCCCCAATGGACCCAACACATGCATATCAGCACAGCACATGGGCATGAACACACACACACACACACACATACATGCATGCTCACACATAAATTCCAACACACACACACACACACACACACACACATCGGAGTTTCTACAACACAGCTGGCTTCTGTTACCCACAATACACTGCGGCAATCTCTCACTGTGACAGAGAAAGAGAACCCCTCATAAACCTTTGTCCCTCCCTGTGATAGAAGAGGTAGAGAGAGAGAGAGAGAGAGAGAGAGAGAGAGAGAGAGAGAGAGACTGAGGGAACGGGAGGTAAAAGAGAGCCAAAGCAAAGCAAAGTAAAATGTCTTAATAGCTGGTAGCTGAGGACCATCATCCATTCATCCAAACTCCACTGTAAACAAAGTCTGATTCCTCTACACTTAAACTACATGACGAAGGCCAGACGTGAGAGATCTGAAACCCCAGACATGTTCTCTCATAACCTACTAACTCACTAGACTGCCCTACAAACCCAAAGAGCAATAACCGAGTGAGATGTGAGAAGTTACTCCCCCCGGCTGCGTGGAAGTAATGCTGGTACAGAACGGGACCGAATATCATTGAATTCAATTATAGGTGTCATTTTAATGTTTTGCCATGATCTTTGACCTTTGACATTTGACCTTTAAAACACACTAAAATGCATAATGTGTCTTGTCCCAAAGCAGGCGTTTCACTTTCATGGAGTGATGCAAGTTAGTGGTCCGACCCCCTCCACACCAAGACTCCTACAAAGTGGAATCCCATTACCTACTGCCTGTAAGGGTTTACCCGTAAAATCAGTTTAACAACTTAAATCTGCTTTGAGAACAGTTTAACCTGAAACACTAGAACTGAAATGTTGCAAATGCACAAGCAAGTATACACACACAGCAAGACCCTGAACCCTGAACACATACTGGACGTGTCTCTTTAAGGCCCTGCGACACCTTCTGACCTTTATTCCCTGAGTCCTCCAGCAAATCCATCTACAACACATTCCACACTCAACAACCACGGCAATACCGCCCTCCGACACGCTCCGCCAGAAAGCTCATGCTTCATTTCTACTCGAGCGGTAACGGTCACATAGCGGGTCTGCAGACACGCCGTACGCAACTAGAAGCATGTAAGTACTTGCCGGAGGCTGCAGACACACTGATTGGCTTGTCAGAGCGGTGAGGAAAACCCGACCTCAGGCCTGTTCTGGCGCTATATACATCTCATTCACGATGGAGGGTCGCAGCGCAAACTCACCAGTACCAGCGAGTCTATGATCACCTTCTGGCCAGTACAAAAAAAATGCAACCGTGAATTCCTGGGGAGAAATTGCTGAAATTCTGCAATCTGATACTGAAACGGTTGCATCCATCGTTGGGGTCGATGGTAAGCTAAGTAATGTCATTGATTTTCTTCTGTTCGTGTTCAGTTAGTGCTACCTAATTAGCGCTTGCCTAGCTAGCTACGATATGTCATCAAACTGTTTCAACGTCATGAAACCAAACCAAAGCAGTGAAAAATACATGATTGGCCTGTTGAACACTGTGCAGCTGCAGGAGACCATGCAGACTGTCATGTGCATTGACATTAATTGCCCCTGGCCTCAACCCTCACCACCTCACGCCTGACTAGATGCTGACACGACGGTCTGCACAAACACTGAAAACCTGTGTAATTATAGCGCTGCTACCTGCATGGTTTGGTGAAATCGGGCCTCAATATCTTCTGATATCAATCCCCTAATCCCCCCCATAAAAGCCCTAAAAGAAAGGGGGACCAGCTAATTGTGCTCTTGGAGGTTATTTGATCCTCATAAGGACAGAAGTACAAGAGCACACACACGCAAACAAACTTGCGTTACCCACTAAGCCTGTTTTGATGGACTTGGGTTTCAGCGTGGTGTTGAAGTGTTGCTGTTTGGGGGAAGTAAGAGTGAGGCGGGGGACAAACTCACTAGAGGGAATACCTCACACAGGTAACATGTGAATTACCCCCCTGGCTCATGTTACCCCGTCTGTCTGCACTCTACTGCCCCCCCCCCCCCCCCCCCCCCCTCTCCAGGGAGGGAGACAGGGGGGGAGGAGAAGGGGGAGAGGAGGAAAGGGAACAGGTTAGGGAGAAGAAGAGTAGGGTAGCGATGGAACGGACGAGGGAAAACAGGATGAAGAGGAAGTCATGAGGACAAGGAGACTTTATCCTCATCATGATCCTGCTGCAATAAAATGACATTTTCAAGGGAAACAAATGGAATTATCATTTTAAAAATCACTAAAAAAAGGAGGAGCTGTTGTGATAGACAGACTGCAGGCCGACGGTCAGGCGGAAGAAGCCAAACCACCACTTGACTCATAGCAGCACAAGTAATATGTCAGTAAAAAGACTGACGTGTGTGAGAGGAATAAAGTACACACACACACACACACACACACACACACACACACACACACACACATTTTCAGTTGTAGAGATGTCAACGTAAGGCCACCTCTGGAACAACTTAATAACACCTCCTGTTGTGTTGTGGTTTATCAGCCTCAGGATCTTGATCTGAGTCACACCTGTCCTCTCGCCTACTGGCTTTCCGCCACCTCCCTCCTCCTCTTAACCTTCTGTCTTGACTTCTGTCCCTCCCTCCCTCCCTCTCTCTCTCTCTCTGTCTCTGTTCTCTCTCTCTTCCTTTTGTTGCATTGACAGCTTGTGCCGCCGGCTCGCCGTGCGTCCCTGCCAGATTTCTGAGCAGCAACAGACACTCTCTCTGCCAGGGGCGCAAATAACTTCACAAGTACCATCACGGTTTCTTCAGCGGTGGCCCACGTAGCCGAGCCAAGTCCCCATTCATGCATTTATCTGGCATCTGATAATAATGTGATACTTTATTGAACCCTGTGGTGAAATTCTCCTCTCAACAGGGAGGTCAGAGGTCAAGGTCAAGGTAGGGATTCAGTGTCTTGACACTCGACTCTTTTGAACGTTACAGTCAATTCCTCTCACGGAGCTAAAGTGCATTCAGCAAGCATATAACAAGAAGTGGGAACATCTGTATGGAGGGAGGGGTTACATGAAATACAGCAGGGGTCGGCAACTACATTGAGCCGCGGGACAATTATTTTTGTTGCAGTTGCTAGGTGGGCCAGACCATAATACAATGATGAATTCAA
>JAXDDX010000112.1:1502500-1517500 GCA_034670405.1 Hoplostethus atlanticus | reverse complement strand
CTGCAGCTGAGTAGGGTCAAAGGTCATGTTAACACGTCATCTTGATTCTTTTGAGGTGAAATGCTTTTTTTCTTTTCTTTTTCTATAAACTGTTTTTTGAAGGGGGGTTTAGTATTTAGTTTTTTTAGGCCTTTGTTTTTTCTATTTTGTACATTCTTGTTGATACTGTTAAGCTGCTGCAACCCCAGAATTCAATAAAGTATCTATCTATCTATCTCTCTCTCTCTCTCTCTCTCTCTCTCTCTCTCTCTCTCTCTCTCTCTCTCTCTCTCTCTCTCTCTCTCTCTCTCTCTCTCTCTCTCTCTCTCTCTCTCTCTCTCTCTCTCTCTCTCTCTGTCTAGGATGGGTGTATTTTAAAGTGATTTTGTGAAGCCCCGCCCATTGAACCCAGTCATTGTCTAGGGCGTCCCATGTGCTCCCATCACAGGGTAATTGCCCAACCGTCTGGTGACCTTGGACTGTCCTTGGACCGTCCGGTATTTGCCGAGCCGACCGACCCAGGGCAGCTGCTTGTCTTGGCCCGGTGTCGGTCTGTCTGTGTTGGTGGAATGTCTCGGTCTAGCTGGCGGCCGTTGCTAACACACTGGCCCATCACAAATGACAGACATGAGGAAATAAACGCTCTGATTTCTCTTGAACTTTTCCCCTGGTTTTTCTTTTTTTTGGTTGATTTTTATTTTATTTCGCTTTATTGTCGTCTCGCGGGCAAGCTGTCTGTTTGTCTGTCTCTCTTTAACACACACACACACACACACACACACACTCCCATTACTCCCTCCTCTCCCCGCCGGTGTGTATAAAATGCTGTGGCAGCGCAACTTTTGATCCACTTGCCATCTCTTTGAAGTGGCTTTTTGTCTCTCATCTGTGAACAAGATGTCCAAATGAAAAAACCACCACAGGCTCGCCCACGGCCACAGCTCGCTCCGGCCCAGACCAGGGTGGATTCAGTCGGGCAGAGGAAGCGAAAAGTGCCGAGTCAAGTGCAAAGCGCTGCGTCTGAGACATGCCTCAGATCACATGCATCCCATTCTGCACAATCCATGTCTAGAGGACGGCCCTGCTGCCCGTCATGACTGGACTGGGTTTAACAGGTGAAATCAATTCAGCTTTTCGACCGAGGAAATCTCTATTAGTGCTTCTTTCTTTTGCATGCTTCCCCTCTCCTCCCATGGTGCACTCTGCTCCCACTAGCCCCCCATCATGACGGCTCAAAGCGATATCTGTTCATGCATTCAAACTGGTTTCAGGTTTTCTGTGGACCTTGGCTGCTCGTGATTATTCTCCGCTTTCAGATTCTTTTTTTTTTCGATCACCACGAGTCTCAACCAGAGTGAAAATAAGGACCATGAAAATACATTCTGCGTTGCTCTCATGGCACCGAAACAGCTCATATCATATCTAATCACACTGTATCTGATCAAATAAGAGATGACTGCGACTGGATTGAATTGCTGACCTGCTTGGAGATATCTTTCCTGTATTGAACTACATATCAAGACTGGTATCAGAGTCACAACCCGACCTTTTAGCAATTAGAGGATTCTGATTTCAGCCAAAAGTCAAACTCAAAATACCTTCACCTTCAACATGGCACAGGCCTTGATACCTCTGATATGTAGACACAGGAGACTATTGAAATCGTCCCCTTTGCACACAGTCAAAAATCTTGCGCAAGCCTCATCCTGCTGGCTCCGTGTGTGTGTGTGTGTGTGTGTGTGTGTGTGTGTGTGTGGTGGTCTAAACATGATCAGGCAGACGGCTCTGGGCCAAGTGGAAATGTGGCGTTGTGACGAGTCTGGGACTTTTGTTTCGAACCATCGACTTTAGTTTGATGTGGGGTGGAAGAACAGGGGGGCAGTGGAGGTGATTCTTCTTATTTGGATTCTCTCTCTCTCTCTCTCTCTCTCTCTCTCTCTCTCTCTCTCTCTCTCTCTCTCTCTCTCTCTCTCTCTCTCTCTCTCTCTCTCTCTCTCTCTCTCTCTCTCTCTCTCTCTCTCTCTCTCTCTCTCTCTCTCCCTCTCCTCTACTTCTGCCTCGTCAGTTTCTTGTCCCAGTCCGTGAGTTGACTGGTCCAGTGGACGCCCCCCCCCCCTTTGACTCCTGACCCTTTAATCCCCTACCAGCTGCAGCGAGGCCGCCAGGGACGGCTCAGTGGGTGTGTGTGTGTGTGTGTGAGTGAGTGAGTGAGTGAGTGAGTGAGTGAGTGAGTGAGTGAACATGCATGTGTATGTCCAGATCGGTATGGTATTGCATTGTATGTATCTAAAAGTGAACACATGGGTGCATCTGTGTGTATGTGTGTGTGTGTGTGTGTGTGTGTGTGTGTGTGTGTGTGTGTGTGTGTGTGTGTGTGTGTGTGTGTGCATGTGCAGAGCCTGGCATTGGTTAGTCTCTGCTTCTCTTGGCACTAGCGCCCGCTGTAACTAGAAGACCGTATGAGGAACTATGTGTAACGGACTGGTATGTTATCACAAGACTGGACACACACACACACACACACACACACACACACACACACACACACACACACACACACACACACACACACACACACACACACACACACACACACACACACACACGACTCAAGGCTCAATAATCTGTCAGGCGTCCTGACAGTGCACACGTCCGCTGTATCCCAACAGGCCGGATACCTTCTGCTTGTCGAGCGGCGTCTCTCGTCACCTGTTGTGCCTTCAAGTTGTACAGCAGATCACAGGTCCAGACCGGGGCCCTTTGAAGTGCTCTGTGAGGCCCTTCAGCCCCCGGGCCGCTGTCTATCTCCAACCTGTGTGTGTGTGTGTGTGTGTGTGTGTGTGTGTGCAGGGGGATGAGGGCTGTTGAATGGGATGAAAGGATGTGTGTGTGTACGGCCAGACTATGTGCCCTCAGGAAAAAGAGAGAGGGGCGCAGAAAAGGGAGCTGGAAGGTGGGCTTCCCTTAGTCTGCCCCTCCCACCACACACACACACACACACACCCTCAGGTAGTAGATATGGCTCCTGCAGGAGGATGGAGGGGGAGGGGCTGTGTTATCTGTAGACTTCAGACAGATTAGGTGTCAAGACTATGGAGACAAACTGTACACACTCGCCTGTCTGCGTTCTCTCTCTTGTAACCGGGCAGAAGAAACTCGGTCTGCTTGGTAAACGTGGTAAATGTAATCCATGGCAGATTACAGATGCTTTTGAAAAAACCTAGGCGATGATTTGTCGGGTTGCTCAGAAGTATATTTGAAGGGGGGAAATGTGCGTTTGATTTTGAGATCCAAGACACAAATAAGAAGACGTGTCCTTGTTGTAACTCATTCAGGGGAATGGGAACCAGCCAAGAGGTTCACCCACGTAATAATCTGGTTTCGGCATTGGGTAATCTGACCACAGATCTTCTTCCCGGTGCCTCCTGGTACCACAGAGGAATGTTACGAGGAGTCTATATGTGTCACGCTCTTTACCTTCCCACTGAACCGCTGTGTTTATACAACACACTGGGAGGATGAGGGGGGAAGGTGCTTAGCGACACGCTCCATGGGTTAGCAAAGGGGTAGCAACCCCTAAACCTCTCCCCCCGGGGGGGTCGGGCTCTAAGAAAGTAGAGGTTGGTGAGCATGTGAAGTCATGGCCTGTTGCAGGCTTTGGGCTAGAATTCCTCTGGTGTCAAGGAACCTTGTAAAGACGTAATGTGAGCCTTTCATGTTGTTGAAAATAGACACCAAATTTAAGAAAACCGCAACTGGCATCTTAAAAAAACATCCAGTAGGTATGTTTTAAAGCTGCACTGGGCAATACTTGAACGTCAACCCCCGTCTCTTCAGCCTGAATCACAAAGTGGGGCTGCAACAGAGAAGAGCGTCTAGAATCAACTGATATTGGTTTTTGAAGGCCAATACTGATACAAATATTCAATATCTTTAAATTTGACTATGTCCATGCAAAAGATTATTCAGTGTTTCCCCGACATTTGTATTCCAGGCAGGATGGAAAAGCCTCTGAAGCAGCCGTTCAGCACTAAAACTCTCTTTGGTATGAAGCGATCACAGACCGGCCAGGTCACGTTACGTGATCTCTGGGTACTGAATTGTTTTTTTAAAAACAGTTACCTCTCGCCGCCATGCGAGGCCGCCAACGTGCAAAGTTTCCTAGCACAGCTTTAAAACAAAGTCGTGATGTTGTGATGTCATCCTGTTAGGCTGAAACGGAGCAAACCAGGGGAAAACCGTCAACGTGGATCATAAAAACGTCTTGTTACTGTGGATGGTTTCAGTCTGGTGAGCACCAGGTAGGGCTGGGCAGCACAGTGACTGTATTGAAGGATTTATCAGCAGTCAGAGGCTTGATGCTGGGCGTCTGCTCCATCTGCGTGGTCCCTGCTTCCCAAATGAGCTGAGCTGAGCTGGCCCCCCCACCCGGACTATACAGCTGCACAAGGGCCAGAGGAGAGGGAGAGAGAGGGAGAGAGAGAGAGAGAGAGAGAGAGGGGGAGAGAGGGAGAGAGAGAGAGAGAGAGAGAGAGAGAGAGAGAGAGAGAGCGAGAGAGCGAGAGAGCGAGAGAGCGAGAGAGCGAGAGAGAGAGAGAGAGAGAGAGCGAGAGAGCGAGAGAGAGAGCGAGAGAGAGAGGGAGAGAGAGAGAGAGAGAGAGAGAGAAGTGGAAAGAGAGACGTCCAAGGTAACAGATTGGGTGGCAAGACAAACTGAGCAGGAGCGAGGGAGACGCCGAGACACTCTGAGAAATACTGAGAAAATATTACAGCAGAAAACTGAGATGGAGAAGAGACTGAACAGAGAACTGAACGAGAGACTAGGGGAGGGAAACAAGTCTACGAGTCTCTCTGCAGTGGTAAAGACGTCACATTTCCAAAGTAAAATGTGGTGGACGTGGAGAAGAGAGAGGGATTCCCCAAAACACTTGAGATGGCCCATGACATTTCCAGCTTGCAGCTCCAGAAGTGTGTGTGTGTGTGTGTGTGTGTGTGTGTGTGTGTGTGTGTGTGTGTGTGTGTGTGTGTGTGTTTGGGGAGGGGTCACACCAGAGCACCACAGGGCACACTTAAGCCATGCTAAGAGGGAGGGTCTTTAGTTAGTGCAGCTGATAACAACCAAAATCACACACACACACACACACACACACACACACACGCACAACAAAACACAATCCTCTTCACCTTGTACCTCTTAACTTCCTTCACAGGGTTATTAACTCCTTGATTGGGGAGCTTTCCTTTGGGGTCCCCCCTATTTAGTTGTCATGGTGGCATGACCCGAACACTTATTAGCTGACCCTTGGGATTAGTCCAAGCTGGAAACAGGGGGGGGGGTGGGAGTCGGGGTTAAGCCTTCACCTCGACGTGCCCGCTGCAGCATCTCACAGAAACCTTAATTAAATTGCTCAGACACCAAGTCAGGAATGTTTGCTTTTCTCTCTCTCGTACGCTCCGTCCTCCTGTCCATCCCGCTGTCTCCATCTTTCTTTGCTTTTCCCATACTCATACGCCACGCTGAGTTTGTTTTTCTGTCTGCTCACCAAGCTATATTGATTTCGCCAAGCTTTATCGTTCCCCCGAAACTCCCCGTTCAGTCCGCTGGCAGCGAGCGACGTTACAACATGTCACTATTTATTTTCACGAGACGTGTTAGGTTTCTGTGAAAACAGCCAGGCAGTACAGCTGATGCCCAGGAAACTTGTATTACTCATGCATTACTCGTGTATTCCCGTTCCTAATGGATTACTCGTCTTGTGCCGGCCTCTTTAAAGCTGACCTATGCAGCTCGGACCCACAGAAACGCCCCAAACGTTTTTGATATAGCTTCAGAGCTGGATAAGGATTCAAAGCATTTGCAGGTATTTTTTATTATGAAACTATTCAAGTATAGATTTCAAACCCTTCCAAAAAAAGAAATACGTTATAAAACATTTTTGAAGGATACTACACCAATATAACAGCCACATTTAATTCCCTGTAGTGACACTAAATCAGATAAAAAGTATGTTAAAGTGACTATCAACTCACCCTTGAGTACCACAGACACACTATCAGACCTTTAGAGGCACATTGGGGATAACTACCACTCAGAAATGTCCCATCTGAGGAGAAAACCAACAGACAAACTGAGAGACCCCCGATAACGCCCATCTAATCCGATACATTTGACACAAACACGGGATAAAACAACGACGACGATAAAACCTAATCCCATTACCACGTATCTCGGCTGCAAACACTCCTGCCAGTGTCCCCCCCGCCCCCTGCCCGCATCCCTCTGAGCGTGTCTGGCCGGGAGATTGTGACCCGAGATTGTGACCCGTGTGCAGGGTGAGGAATGCAAGGACACGCCGGCAAAATAATCAACCACAAGGGAAGCTTTCATAAGGGAAGATCCAACAGAGTAAAGAGTAGCGGAGGTTGTGTCAGTTCTAGGATCAGTTTTTAGGGCTTGCTGGTTAACTCAGGGATCAGCACCGATACCTGACAGATGATCTCACCAGCTAGGAGGACTTGAATTACACACAAAAGCATGGAGCAGGTTTCTCCTCCAATAAGACGCGTTGGTCGGATTAAACGCGCCCGAGGAGGGCACGGAGTTATCGGAGCGCTCGGAGAACTCCAGCGCGAGCCAAGCAGCCCGACTTGTGTACAATGTTGCAGTTTTGCAACGCTTTTAAAATGAAAGTTGCAGTGAGTGAGTGAGAGAGGCGAGCTGGGGGGGAACCTTACCTTGGTAAAGTAAACCAAAGTCCGCCGGAATGCGCTCTGGCACCTTTATCCAAACTTTATCCACTTTAACTTTATCCACTTTGTTGGTGTGACGCGCGCGACAACAAAAAAAGCTCGAGGCGAACGTGATCAGACCGCTTCTCAGGTACGCAGCGCTGCATCAAATTTCAGCAAAAAAGGTGTCTCGCTGCAAAAAGCATTCCCTGTCAAAAACTCGGGAGACCGACGTCTGCGAGTCGCGAGGCGCGCACAGGCTTTCAACAATAGCGCTCATTGAGGGAGACGGGAGGCGAGCACTTTAAAACGAGCTGGGGGAAGTGGGAGGCGCGAGCGAGAACGCGGAGCGAGCCTCGCGCGCGTTCCCGAGTCGGGCTGCACCTGCAAAAATATGGCGAGGGAATATCCACAGCAGGAAACATGGATTATTCGCTGGGTGTTTCGCCAGAGGTCTGAGCTGCTCTGGCACCGCGGAAGAAACTCTTCTGCAGATAAATTGAGGTTGTTGGCAAGGCAGCTAAATAACTATATCACCTCTCTGGGGGGTCTCGGTGCACTTCAGGTGCCATATTACACTCAACGTAGTGAGGAAAATAGTTGTTTTTGCATATGCCTCACACACACACACACAAATGCAGGCCTGAGTGTGCAGGGAGGAGCAGCAGTGTCTTGGACCCAAATGGACATATTGGCTGCTGAGGGATTGAATCAGTGGCGGCTGGTGCATTTTTCTCCAGGGGGGGCTATACCAAAAATCAAACAAACATGTACTAAGGTATCATCAGTGTATTTAAATAAATGAAAAGGCCTTTATTTGTATTTGCTGAGCTGAATGAACATTTGTTGTAATGAAACGTTCTTAAGGTAAGTTAAGGTACTTCAATTAGTGCAAATTCTTTATAATAATTAGGGTGGACTCAGCTAAAATGGGCCATCATGTAAAATGGGCCAGATAAGGTTGGAGCTTCATAGCCCTTTAAAATTTTACAGCCAATCACAATAACTGATCTTGCATTGTTACTGCAACACTAGTTGACATGTAACAATAGTTTTGATTAGTCTGAGGTTGTTAAGGTGGACAGGGCAGAGTGTTACATTAAGTACATCAGAGAAATTGTATGGTAAGTGAGCATGACATAGCAAATTTCACTCATCACTAATAAGGGTGATAAAGCATTTATAAGTAAGCTTACCAACAAAGCAAAATGTTTATGAACAATGTTTTGACAGGCTCTTTCAAATAAAAAAGTTGAAATTTAAAAAAACTTTGTGATTTTTGTGAAAAAAGTAATTTTAGGTATTGGCCCATTTAGCTTAACCAGCTAGCTAAAATGGGCCACGATTTTCAGCTAAAATGGGCCACATACACACACACTCTTACACAGAAGTTACACAGAAATTGAGGGCGCAAAACAGGTTCATTGGTCTAGATGTATCCAAGCGAAATCTTAACAATCTTAACAAAAAACAACCAAAGGGAAAAAAGCAAAATAAGAAAACAGCACAAAGCAAGAGTGGCAAACCCCCCCGCACGGCCTGCCAGAGAGTGTATGGTGACGTGAATGACCCAAAGGCCACGGAGGACTGGGTGTGCTGTTGTCAGTGCAACTCATGGTACCACGAGAGCTGTGGAGAGGATAATGGCATCTATGATGATGATGGTTACATCTGCAAAGACTGTGTTTGAAGATGTTCTACTTTTTAACATAATGTTTGACAAATGTTGACACAAGCATGCACCTACACACACACACAGCTACACACAGTCCCAGAAAGACACACACACACACACACACACACACACACAAAGACACTAATGCGCAGAAACACACACCCATACAACATGATCAGTTAATTTTTAAATGCATTTTTCAATTAAATATTTGTTCAACTTTTTATTGCATGAAATGTATTTACGGTGTTGTTACTATGGTACACCAAAGACAATAGTTAGTGTCAATTTACTGTTAAAATTAAAATGATTTCAGCTGAAATTACTGTGTTCTCTCTTTATATTGGCCCATTTTACCTGAACATTGTGTTGTAGCTCAAGAGGGAACCTGCTGATACTCAAACTCTCATAAATCCAAAACAATTATACTTTTTCACATTTTTTTAACAAATAAATATTTTAGAGACCCATGCCAATTTATAAAAATATCAGATCTCCTGCATAGCTTATTATTTGATGGTCTTATAAATCATTTACCAAAAAGTGGCCCATTTTAGCTGACTCCACCCTATCTTTTATACTACAATATGTAATGGTGAAAGACTAAAGTAACCTGAAAAGTGCCTCGATAAGTGCAACAGAAATCTGACAACACAAAACCCTGAGACAATGGCAGAACATTATGAACACAATAAGACCTAATAGAAAATAACATTAAGACAAAAATAAATTAATATGGTATTACATTTGAAATACCCAGTGCCATCAAAACGCTGAGTGAACTGGCTCAAAGCCATATGACTTTGCCACCTTGTGGCTTCAACTTTTTGTACATAAATTTTGCCTTTCTCTCCTTGAGAGATGCAGATTTCTCAATGACTCTATGGCACCACAGAACTTGACACAGTTTATTATTTTAGACAGGATGTGCCTGTTTTTGTCAACCTCTTCATTATGCTTACAGATCCCTATCCTGTAGCCTTCATCAAGCTGAGCAGCTATGTTTACTTTCCCAAACATTTGCTTTTGATTTTTCTGATATGTGGTTTAAATCATTCAAACCTGTCTGAATCCATGCTGGTCTGAGACCTGTCGTTTGAAAAAGGGTGCAGGGAAAGCAAAATAAAGCATTGGTGTCACTACATACAGTTAGCCAAGCCTTCCTACTAAACCAGCTCCTTGAAAACGACCGAGTATATTGTCTCATTCTGGCGCATTTTATGTCAGATGTACCACGAGCCACTCGCTCTCTGCTGCCAACCAGTGGTTGGTGGTGTGTAAATCAGCAGCATTCAGATAAATGCTGTTTGTACATGCGCAGTTCGTTGGTGGGGCGCAGGAAAGCTGCGCCCCACCAAGCTCCTATCTCTTGTATTGAGAGGAGCGAACTGCGCATGTACAGTTTATAACGAGAGTCAATGGGCAAAGATTTTTGCGCCCCAGGCCGGAAATACGTGACCTAGCAGTAACTTTAGACAACGTAGAACAATTTTAATCTACATTTTATTGCAGATTATACATTCTACTCACTAACTATATAATATTTACCTCGCTCATTTAAAAAAAAAAAAAAAGAAAGTAATTTTTAAAGTCTTATTCAATGAAGTCTAGTATGTGGGGAGTGGTGGGGCGGCGCCCTAGCGCCCTCTATTGGCCAGCCGCCACTGGATTGAACCTGTGACCTTCGGGTTACTTGACAGTTGAAAGGAAATAGATTGTTGGCAGTTTGTCTTGACAATGCAGTTTATTTCTTTCCATTTTAATTTATTTTTCTTGCTTTCGGGGGGCAGCAGGTTGGCCCGGTGGTTAGAGGCTGTCCCTGTAACCAAAAGGCCACAGGTTCAATCCCTGCAAGAGGCAATGTATCCATCAATAGCCACGTTTCCTGCTCACTCTTAGGAGTGTCAGCTAAAATGTGAATGTGCTTTTTTTTTACCGCTTCCAGTTTCCTTCATGATGAAACAATACAGAATACAACTTCTGTTTGTCTGTTGTTGTTTTTTTTAAGATTTCCAAGCCACCTGTTTCACAAACACTCACTCGCCTTCTACATTTCTCTTCATCTCTTCGCCCTCTACAAGTTCACATTTCCATTTTAAGCCTGTGTATTTATACACAGTCTTGGGAAAGTTGGGGGTACCGCTACCAAATACTTGTGTCCGTCACCTCGGCTGTCAATGAGCTGTGGACGGAGACACTAAATTAAACCTGTCATGTGTCAGTACAAAACACTGACACATGACACGCACACGCTAGGCTACATCACACTAGCACCACATACACACACACTAGCTTTATCAGCATCAACGTGCACAAACAATGAAGGATTATCTGCTGGTGTCACACACCCACACACACACACACACACACACACACACACACAGCAAGACATCTGTAAGTCATTAGGTATAAGATGGGCAGTCATGCATGACCACTCCGGTCCAGATGAAATCCTGTTTCTATCTGCAGGACTCGCTATAAACTCACAAGGAATGACGACACTTTTATTAAAGGGTTGAGAACATGACCTTGACTTTTCTACCTACTAAAACTGATTTCTCCACACTTTACTTGAAGTGCATTGCGAGGCGTCATGACAGGAAATTTAAGCATTTTATAATCATTTATATCTTTACAGGTTGTTGTTGATCCTTTGGTGAGCCTGTACAGCAACAGGATGGTGTACACTGCATTTATTATAGGAACACCGCCTTGATTCCAATTGACTAAACGGACGGTTAAGCCAAAAAAGTTTAAACGTCCTGCTGCAGTGGAACAGACGGACAGCAGACGGACAGCAGACGGACAGCAGACGCCTCTCACTGAAATGAAATTACGCAGACACACATACACACACAAAAGCACGCCTTTATTGGTTGCTATGGCAACTCTCGTGGTCACCAGGGAGATATATATCGTGGTCATTCTGGTTTTCTCATGTTTTTTTACTCTTATATGTATGTACACTACTTTGTAAAAACGAGTTTGAATCCACTGGTAGTACTCCTGAAGATCTTCCTTACTGTGATTATAGGCTCTCTGGTGCAGCTGATGGTATTTGCCTATGCCCGCATCGCTGCCGTAACCGTAACCACCGTAACCGTAACCACCGTAACCGTAACCACCGTAAAGAACAGCCTCTTGGGTATTATTGCTACATTATGTCGTGTTCTGGTGTAACACACCTGTGAAGTGGTTATAGGATCCCTTGTAATCCCTTATGAGTGACAATGCAATCTCCTGACACACAGAGGATTAAGAACTATTGAGCAAAGCAAGCGCACGTTTGTATGTGCATGTATACGTGTGTGTGTGTGTGTGTGTGTGTGTGTGTGTGTGTGTGTGTGTGTGTGTGCGTGCAATGTGCGTGTTATGTGCAGTGAGTCAGTGAGAATGGTTCAAATATGTCTGCGTGTGTGTGCATGAGTATGTGTAAAAGTGTGTGTGTGTGTGTGTGTGTGTGTGTGTGTGTGTGCGTGTGCACGTGTGAGTGACATTTAGCTCCTTCGGTCGACCTGTCTTGCGACCTGAGGGGAACCCTGGGAAGATAAAGATAGCCAGAGGTGCCTGGAACCCATCGGCCCTTTGAGATTGTGGTGACAGTACATATGAACACATCGAGTCTGCAGGAGGATCGAGAGTCTGTTTGAGTTTCCAGATGAGTGACGTTCATAAATCTGTACGCTGAGTGTACAAAATATTAGTTCCTCCTTCCTTCTCTGTTGCATCGTTCTGCACAATCCACGACTGTCTAGAGGACTAAAACCCTCTTTAACGTCTCCTCTCCTTCATCTCATCTGCCCTTCGTGACTGAAGTGGATTCAACAGGTGAAACCAATCAGCTTTCACCTGGATTTGTTACAGCATTGTGTACATTCATAGTTAGTGTAGTATTTGTACTCCCAATGGTTTGGATTGGCTGTGTAATTGCAGGTACGTAGTCAGACTGACGTTGCTCCATCGACCACGTTGCCATGCAAGGCTCTCTGGCTGGTCCTCGTCTGGTTTCGTTGCCCAGAAGTTCAGCGAGGAAGGAAACGAGGCACCAGCCAGAATGGGTTTCCTGATAGTATCAAGAAAATGACCTTTGATTCAAGAAAAAGTTAATCTGCAGTGGAAACAAGTTCAATTATTACACCCTATTGGCAGATTTCCTTCAGAGATTTTTTTTTTTTTGCGATTTCAAAACTCAGTCCTCGGTAAATGACTTGTTGATCTGGATATTTCTTACAGCGTGGTGGTAGGGTGAGGGTAAATATTTGATGGTGTAACCTTGGGTCTTAACCCCATCCTTCATGTGTGACAGGGCTGACATCACTGCTACTGGCTTTAGCTCAAGGCCAACATGGTGGTGGCATCATTAAAGACTGCTTTGTGTGTTATGTGTGTGTGAGTGTCTCACTGTGGGCCTTGTGTGTGTGTTGCGAGGTCGAGAAAGAGGAACAGATTTTGACAGGAGTGCGAGAAAACAAACAGACCCTGACCTCCATGTTTGATCTGCTCCTTTACGCTCAGGCGTTACAGTGGGATTTTCTCACGGGGAGTCATTCAAGGGTTTCATTCAAAAAACAGGTGATGCTCAATATTTTAAAAACAGAGATGATTGTATCGTCTAAAGCACTAGTATGTTAAATTGTTATAATTAATGTTAATATGTTGTAAATTCAGGGACAACACGTTGTACTGAAGCTGCTGATAGCCAATATTCACTATGTTGGACCAGTTTAAAGCAAAAGCAGAACTGAATCAAACTGATGAAAGTGGTTCAGTGGTAGAGGAAACTCTGGGATACATTACCGCCTTTAAATGAAGAAATCATTCACAAAAAACATTATTGAACAATTGAAAAGAATGAATAAGCAGGTGGACGGCGTTGGCTGACCGGTATCGGATATTCAGTAAAAGACCAATACCGATATATCAGGAAGACAAAACATCTGTCTAATTGTTTTGATTCAATTCAATTTCAAATCTGTAATTCAAAGTTATATTAAAAATGTTTGTTATAATACTACAATCAGTAATAATTCATCTCAATATGTTTCCTTGCATCAAACTGCACAACAACAGTTACAGATTCAGTGTGACTGAAGGTGAACCAACAATTCACCCAACCCAGTCAACCCAGTGTGACTCCCAGGTTACATCAAGCCAGTTTACAGCGAATGTCTATTGAACAGTTTGTATGTATCTATAAGCTGAGGAGCATTAAAGTGAGAACTTGTCCACATCCACATCTACAAGCTACAGCACCCAGTGTGTCGGGGCCGAGCGTGGCCCCTACCGAGCCCCAGAGGAGGGCCGTGGTTGGGCTTGGTGCGGGAGTGTTGCAGGCAGGAGTGTTTATGTGAATCACACAGCCGGGGCTGCGAGGCTTGACCCTTCACAGACCTCCCCAGCATAGCGGAAATGACTTCTCCCTGTGTAATACCTCCCCCCCCCCCCCGCCCCCCGGCCCTCCCTCCCTCCCCCACGGCGTGCACCTCCCCCCTCCCTCCTCAACTTGTAGTTTTATAGGAATGTAAACGCCACAGGAAAACAAACGGGAATTAAGTAGAGGGAGATCGAGTGAGTGTTAACCCGTGTGTGTGTGTGTGTGTGTGTGTGTGTGTGTGTGTGTGTGTGCTTGCAGGCCTGTCTACATGTGCTTGTGTGTTCAAGAGCACAGTGCACGTCTGTTGCATGTGTTTTACAACATCGCTAGACGTTGCCAAAGCTCCCTTAATGAGCGCTGGCGTGGCGGACGCTGTTCGACGCTGTTTCAGGGCCAAATTGCTCCGGTGGAGAGGAAAACATGAAATAGCACATTGGAATTCAGGCCTGGAGTTACTCTCCCCAGGGGAGCCAGGGAGAAACAGCGATTGGTCCTCAGCCAAGAAACAGCCTCCATGTCTTTATCCTCTTTCTCTCTCCACGTCTGTTCGTTTCTGTGAGTCCGTCTTATTGCCAAAGCATCGAAATACAATTCTTCCCTTCCCTCGTCTTTTTTCTTCCTCCATATCTCGATGCGTCTCCCTCTCTCTGTATGTCGCTCCAGTATGTATGTGTGTGTGTGTGTGTGTGTGTGTGTGTGTGTGTGTGTGTGTGTGTGTTGGAGCTCAGACTGGTATATTAATAGAACGTTCCCTCTACTGGTGATGAAGTTACCGCCAGTACCCCCGACACAGCCGGAACAAATACATTCTCACACACACACACACACACACACACACACACCAGGCCAGATATGGCACAGACAGGGTAGTAATGTGTGTGTGTGTGTGTGTGTGTGTGTGTGTGTGTGTGTGTGTGTGTGTGTGTGTGATGGCGTGGGGCAGACAGCTCCAGTTAGTACTTTTCATTGAGCTTTGAAGGATGTCGTAGAGAAATACGAGTAAAAAAGAGAAACATGCAGTGAATAAAAGACTTGAAGAGATCAAACTACAGACCTTGGGTACTCGACACCAAGTTACAACATGCTGCTATTAACTATAGAGATAATTAAACAAGTAGTAGTAGTAGTACTTTACCAAGCACTACTGCAAGGTTCATGACATTGGAGAGAAGAGAAACCTCTGAAGCGCATTCTGAAGTTCAGGGTGGGTTCAGCTCTCTGGGCACCAGGAGGTTTGATGTGT